>JAJOZX010000361.1:1435000-1519214 GCA_023014485.1 Bathynomus jamesi | reverse complement strand
TCGTGATCAAGCCAGCATCCATAAAGGCAGCAGTGGTGATGGCAGCTGTGGCACGCAGGCAACACCATATCTGATGCTATGCATAGCAACATTAGGTATTTCTAATGTGTTGTACTCTGGCTTTTTATTGGAAGTTGAGACGTGCTTGGTATTTCTAATGTCACTTCATAACTTCCATCCTTTCCATCTTGAGCATCAGCTATTTGTTCTTCATTTTCATCATCAGAGAAAATTATTTCATTTAATGGCATTGAAACATCCTGCTTACTTGTCTGCTTATATTCAGCAAGCCTTCTTCTTTCGTCTTCTTGCCGCTTCTGCTTTTGACTTGTCTGTTGTGCTCAGGTTGATCTGGCAAGCCAATCTGATGTGGTCCAATAGAACCAGACTTGTCTCTCTGACCTTTAATGAAAGCAAGTTCCTTCACAGGGATCTTCATCTCCCTAGGGCATGTACAGTTAATGTGAGTTTCGTTTTTGCAACCAGCATCTGCAAGGCAGCCAAATTCAGAGCAGAGAACAATTTTACACTTGCAACTGAGGATGTCAAAAAGCTTGTCAAGTTTTGCAATGAAAGCCTCTTTGACATGTAGCTTTCCTCTCCCAAGAGATATGTTTTTGGCCTGCTCCCAGCTCTCTTGGATCTTGTTTAAGATTGTGACTCGTGAATTTACAACGGGGGCTACAAAAGAACTGTTTGCTCGTTCCCACTTTTCAAGCACTTTAGGATAAATGTCCTTTGCAAGACTGGCTGCTGGGTAGTTTCTCACATCCTCACCACTTTGTTCTCTTAGCAGTAGCCATATTTCAGAACGTCTCGCAGAGTTGGGAGTTCAGAGGGCAACAACTCTCTACCAGTTCCAATTAGGTTGCTCATATGTGTAAATGTCCCCAGTCTTGTTCTCCTTTTAGAAGCCATTGTAGGTCAATTCCCACTGGTTAGGATGGTAGCACTGACGGACAAGTAATCTTCAGCACACTGATGAATATGTTTCAACCTGTGAGAGAAGCAAAAACAGCAGTGCATTATATATACAGCATATATAATTATTAATATAATAATTATTATATAATTCCACAAAAAAGTCAAAAAAGTCACTATTTTTATGTAGCTTCTTACCAAGCAAAACTAAATTATATTAAATTAACAAAAATATCTTTAGAATTCCTAAGTCATGCTGCAACTTTTTAGCACCCCTCATATTTGGAATTTGAAAGTTGAAAAATTCGACACACCCTATCGGAGTATGTTGTAGTTGTCAATTTGTATTTCGTTTTTTGTCAACACAAAACTCAGTTTTTCACAGTTCGCCTGGCAGTCCTTTAGGTGGGTTTCCGTGACGCATGCAAAGTCTGCTTTGATTTCTTGCATGAGTCCTTTCAGGTATGTGACTTTGTCCGGGGAATGGTTTGATTTAAGGCCCTGAATGTTGGCTAGGATTATTTTTATTTTTTCCCTTTCATTTTTCCATATATAGTTCCGATTCGTTTTCCAATGGTGGTGCATGTTTCGTTGCCTTATGATCCTCCAAGAATTTTCTTCTCTTTATCTTTTTCGATACCTGTTATCCCGATATCGCATGGAATGTCTTTCTGTATGCCTTCTGCATGGTATTTAACCCTTTACTGCCCAAAAGGACAAATTTACAACCTTTCAAATACACGCATTCATAACTTAACCCTACAAAATATTTCGGTAGTAAAGGGTTAACAGCTGAATTGTGTTGGCTACATCTAAAAAATTGGTAGCCCTCTTTGGTGATGGTCGTGCTCTTTTGAGAGTGGTGGTAACGGCATTTTTTCCCATAGTTGCACCTCCCATATCTTGCATAGGTTTTGCAAATGGTAAGAGAGTGGAACTTGCATTCGTTTTCAAATTTGCAATATCCATTTGTGTAATGGAAGTTACATAAAGTGGGATGTGCATAGATGCATTGCCCATCCCGGTATCTGCAGTGCCCTTTTGCATAATACTTACATACGATATTTTCTACGTTTCTAGTTCTTGTCGTCTGTTTATTTTCTGTTTTTAGTCTTGGTTGTCTTTTTCTCATTATCCTCGTTAGGCAGTTTTATCATAGCGCAGATTTTACTTGTTTCTTTTTTTTCTTTTACAGTAGTGTCTTCTTTCGTGTTATATTTTCATTTGTTCTATTTTCATTTATTCCTCTCTCATCCACACCGTTTTGTTTTCGGACATTTCGGTCCTTCCCCTTCCCCCATTATTCTCGCCTTTTCTATCGCGTTCGTATTCGTATGCTCCATTTCTTTAAATACCGTAAATGAGTTTATGGTCTCGGTACATGCGTCACACAGAAATATGATCGCTGTGATTTGTTTGGCGTTCTACACAAGGGATATTTTTCTATCATCCCAATTCATACAGATAAAGTCGTGCAGTTTTTGACAGAGATCACACCTGATTCCCTCATTTTCAGTTGTTTCTAAATTACACAAGCTGCAAATTAGGTGAGAAATTGAACCCATGGTCGTGTTAATTATTACCGTCGTCGCTCAAAACACACACACATACACAATATATATATATATATAATATATATATATATATTATATATATATAATATATATATATATATTATATATATATATATATATATATAAAAGGTTGTAACATATATTCTGCTCGATTTTTTAGTTTATTCACCACAAAAATTAAATGATATAATGACAAATTAATCATCAATATAATTCCCTTCTTTTTCTATAACCTCCTCCCACCTATAGAAAAGTTTTTTATGCCACATTCGAAGAAATCCCTTGGGTTCGAGTTTAAAAAAGCGATCACTTCGTTTTTGATAGCTTCCCTGGATTGCAACTTTTGTCCATCTAGGTGGTGTTGCAGACTTCTGAATAAATGGTAGTCTGAAGGTGCGATGTCCGGAGAATAAGGTGGATGAGGCATTTTTTCCCAACCAAATGCCTCCAATTGGGCAGTGGTGATTCGAGCAGTGTGAGGGCGCACGTTATCCTGGTGGAATAGAACACCTCTGGGATTAATTAATGCAAGAAGTTTTTCTCGTAATGCCATCTTCGATCGCTGGAGTTGTTGGCAGTAGACTTCAGCTGTGATTGTTTGGTTATCTGGCAGAAGCTCAAAATGAATAATTTCTTGCATATCCCACCAAATGCATCGCAAAATTTTCTTTGGATGGGGTCCATTCCTTGGTTAAGGTTCAGGCTTTGTTTCACGGCTAAGCCACTGATGTCGACGCTTAATATTGTTATAGAGGACCCATTTTTCATCCCCAATGACGATCCGATTCAAAAAACGGTGCCTGCAGTTGCCGAGAATGCAGTGATGTGCAAATATCGATTAGATGTTGAAGATTCGCTCGTGACAAATCATGCGGAACCCATTTTCCAACCTTCACTACTTTTCCTAACAGCTTCAAATGACGATGAATGGTCATGTGGCTGACGCCGAGTTGCAGGCCAAGTTTTCTTACAGTTACCATTGGGTTTTCCTCCACTGTTGCTTTCAGCAACTCTTCATCTAACTCATTTGGTCGTCCTGTTCGTTGATAATCTTTCAGACTGAAGTCTTCATTTTTGAACTTCTCAAACCATCTCCTACACATCCATTCGCTCACAACATCATTTCCACAAACTCTTTGAATGTTTCTTGCGGATTCACTAGCGTTAGATCCTTTATGGAACTCATACAGTATCACATGTCGAATATGCTCTTTCGTGGGCTCCATGTTTTTTCAATTACTGTAATATCGTAGGGGTGGCGTTGTAACTGCATGAAAAACACCAGAGAAAATATTCATTCGCCTAATCCTACACTAGCCTAAGTCATTCTGTATCGTGATAAACCTGTGCGAACCTGTCGCCGCGTGTATTTTGCAACATTTCTAAAACTATTATTCTATTATCTATCGTCCGTTTTCTAATCGAGCAGAATTTATGTTACAACCTGATATATATATATATATATATATATATATATATAGTAGCGAGAGCTATAGAACATACGAAACTACATTCAGCTGCAGGTCCGGACAATTGGAACGCATTATTGATTAAAAACTGTAAAAATGAAATAGCTACACCTTTATACTGGATATGGAGAAGATCCCTAGACACTGGGGAAATACCGAGCATCTTGAAAAGAGCAAACATTGTCCCTATATATAAAGGAGGGGACAGATCTCAAGCAAAGAACTATAGACCAGTGTCATTGACGTCCCACCTCACCAAAGTATTTGAAAGAATAGTTAGACAAAAAATTTATGATTTCCTGGAGACACGGGAAAGATTCAACGAAAATCAGCATGGATTCCGATCAGGTAGATCATGCCTATCACAACTAATAGAGCACTACAACAATATCCTAGATGCATTGGAAGACAATGACAACTACGATGTTATATACACAGATTTTGCTAAAGCTTTCGATAAATGTGACCATGGTATAATAGGACATAAATTAAAGACATGGGAATAACAGGCAAAGTGGGAAAATGGATCTACAACTTCCTTAGTGATCGTCTGCAGGTCGTCAAAATTCAAGGTATATCATCATCAGAATCGGAAGTACGCAGCTCAGTACCACAAGGGACAGTACTGGCCCCACTCCTGTTCATTATCATGCTAACAGACATAGACAGCGGAGTAAACAGCAATAGTATAGTAACTCCTTTGCAGACGATACAAAGATCAGCAGAAAAATCAGCGATGTACATGACGTGGAGGCCTTGCAGAGGGACACGAACAAAATATACAAATGGTCAGAAGACAACAACATGTCATTCAACGCCGAGAAATTTCAGCTCTTGAGATATGATAGAAAAGAAGAACTTAAACAGACTGCATATTATGCTCCAGATAGACAGGAAATTCAGAGAAGCATGAAAGCGATTGATCTCGGGATAATAATGACAGATGATGCGAAATTCGAAACACAAAATCAGATAGCGATAAATAAAGCAAAAAGAGTCGCCGGACAGGTTCTAAGAACGTTCAAGAGAAGGGACAGGACAGTAATGATTCCCCTGCTAAAAACACTGATTATACCAAACTTGAATACTGCTCAGTTTTGACGTCCCCATATAAAAAGGAAGAAACTAATAAACTAGAAGAAACGCAAAGGCACTTCACAGCCAAGATTGATGGCTGCAAAGAACTCAACTACTGGGAAAGACTACGTAAACTAAATCTGTACTCACTGGAAAGAAGAAGAGAGAGGTACATCATAATCTACATATGGAAAATGATCGAAAAACTGGTACCAAACCTAAACTAAACCCAATTACCATTCAAACAACACTGGAAAATAGGAAAGGCAGAATGTGTAGTGTTCCCAAATTAAAAGCACGACAAGGGACCTCCTCAACCCTGAAGGAAAATAGCTTGGTTGTCAGGGGGCCAAGACTTTTCAACCAGCTTCCTAAGGACCTCAGAAACGTAACGGGGTCAAAGTTGAAGGTCTTCAAGAAAAACTGGATGCCTGGCTCAGGACAGTACCAGATGAGCCGGGCGTGCCTGGCTATGTACGGTGGAGAGCGCAAGAAAGTAACTCGCTCCTCCACCAGGCCAGACCTAGAGGCGGGGCCACCAGCTTGACCTCCGTGTGAAGAGAGACCACACACGAAACAACATAAGGTTCATAAGGTAAGGTTAAGGGTATATATATATATGATGAATAAAACCACGAAGGGAAAAGAAACACAAAGGGGTGCTCAAGCGCTTTCGTCTATGACATCCTCAGGAACACTGTGTTCCTGAGGATGTCATTAGACGAAAGCGCTTGAGCACCCCTTTGTGTTTCTTTTCCCTTCGTGATTTTATTCATCATAAATACTTTTCACGTGTCACTTTCGTGAAATAATTTTTCATATATTATATATATATATATGTGTGTGTGTGTGTGTGTGTCTGTGTGTATGTTTAAGAGAGAGAAAACTAAACACGGAAAGCAAATTAGTATAATAAAAGCTTCAAGAGAGGAAAAATTGAGTAAAGAATGTGAGAAATGAAGGGAAAATTTTTTACATTAAACTTTTATTTCTTTCCGTTTTTGACGAGGAAGTAAAAAGCTTTTAATAGGGAGACGAATTTATTATTAGAATTACGACAAATTAAAGGAAATTTTGGTTAATTAACTCAATTCACAATTCGAATGCATTCCAAGTTTTTTTTTTTTTATGCAGGAAGGAAGGGCCAAGGGCGAACGCCCGCAAAAAATGACTCCCCCCCATATATTTTAATTTTTTATGCAGGAAGGAGGGGCCAAAGGCGAATGCCCACAAAAGCGCCTCCTACCCCATAGAATAAGAAAAAATCAAGGTCCAGGGTTTTCGAGATGCCGAGACACTCTGCGTTTGAAACATTGGAGGCCATAGATAGGGGGAAAGATGGATTGAGGAAGATTGTTCCAGAGTTCACCGGTTGAGTAGATGAAAGATTGAAAATACCGATTAAACCATGCGTTAGAAAGTGGACAGAAAAGGAATGAGAAAGGGTAAAAAGTCTGGTGCTGCGTGCTCTCCTTAAAGGAGGAGATATGTACTGTAGTCAGAGAGTTCAGAAGAGCAGTGTCCGTCATAATAACGATAGTAAAGAGAGAGTGAGGCGACATTGCAACGAAGAGAGAAAGATTGAAGACAGTCAGTAAGAGGCGGGGAAGTGATGAGACAAATAGCCTTTGATTCTACCCCGGCAAGTACGGCTGTGTGGGTTCAGCCACCCCATACATGAGAAGCATACTCCATACAGAGGCGGACAAGACCCCTGAACAGAGAGAGTAACTGAGTGGGTGTGAAGAAACTGCGGAGCCGGCACAGGAAACCTAACCTTTTAGAAGCTGTTTTGGAAAGAGAGTAGATGTGATCTTTCCAGGAAAGAACACGAGAAATGGAAACACCAAGAATGTTAAGAGAAGAGGAAGGATTGAGTTGTGTGTTGTTGAAGGTAAGGAGAGAGTCGTGTGGAAGATTGTGACGAGTAAACAGATTGAAGAACTGAGTTTTTGAGGCAGTAAAAGCTACAATGTTTTCTCTGTCCCAATCAGAGACAGCAAAAAGATCAGAGGTCAGATGCTAGCCGCCCCACGCAAATCATAGAGCGACTGTGGAGAGGGGCGCTTTGTGAAGCAGGTGGAGAAGTGAAGAGTGGAATCATCGGCATAAGAGTGAATAGGAGAGGAAGTGCGAATTAAAAGATCATTGATAAATAAAAGGAAAAGAGTGGGTGGTAGGACAGAACTCTGAGGAACACCACTGTTGATAGATAGCTTTAGGAGAAGAACAGCGGCCATGTACAACCGCAGCTATAGATCGGTCAGAAAAGAAATTAGGGATGAAGGCACAGATAGAAGGATAGAAACGGAAGGAGAGCAATTTCGAAATTAAAGATTTGTGCCGGACTCTATCTAAAGCTTTTGATATGTCTACCGCAATAGTAAAAGTTTCACTGAAATCCCGAAAGGAGAATGCCAAGAGCCAGAGAGATATGCAAGAATATCGCCAGTCGAGGGTCCCTTGTGGAACTCATACTGACGATTTGAAAGAAGAGTGTGAGAAGAGAGGTGTTTAAGAATCTTCTTATTAAGGATAGGTTCAAAAACTTTAAAAAAGACAAGAAATCAAAGCAATTGGACGATAGATAGTCACCCTTCTTTGGGACAGGCTGAATGAAAGCGAACTTCCAGCAGGAAGGAAAAGTACCAGGTGAGAGAAAAAGACGAAAGAGTTTGCCTTGGCAGGGTGTCAGCACTGAAGCAGTTTTTAAGAACAACAAAAGGAACACGATCAGGACCGTACGCCTTCCTAGAGTTGAGCCGAGATAGGACAGAAAATACATTTTTAGAAGAGATTCTAATTTCAGACATAATTAAGTCAAAGGGAGGAGGAGATGGAGGAACAGCCCTGGAATCGTCCATGGTTGAGTTGGGGGCGAAAGTTTGAGTGAAGAGTTCAGCTTTGTCGGGAGAAGAGACGGCAACTGAGCTGTCGGAATGGAAAAGAAGAGGAAGTAAAGTTGTTGAAGAGGTTCTTAGCTAGATGCCAGAAAGAGCGAGAATAATTAGAATTGGATAGGTTTACAAATTTTTGTCGGATGAAGGAATTTTTGGCGAGTCGAAAAATTTTTTTTTGTACGATTCCGGCTAGAAATATAAGCTGAGTGAGAGTCAGAAGTTGGATGGCGACGGTACCTTATGAAAGACTCGTCTCTGTTGCGGATAGGATTAGAATAAGTAAAGGTAAACCAAGGTTTTTTGCATTAGTGATAGGAATATAATATGGAATGTACGCCTCCATGCCTGATGCTGAGGGAATCACCTCCTTCATGCGCTCAGCATACCCGGAAGGGCCGCGACCACGGAAGCAATAATCATTCCACGGGAAATCACAGAAGTACTGCCTAAGGGCCTCCCAATCAGCGGCGCCAAAGTGCCAAAGGCGCCTCCTCTTGGGAGGATCCAAAGGCCGGATTGGAACGATAGGACAAGAAACAGGTATAAGATTGTGATCGGAGGAGTACAACAGAGAAAAAAGCTTGTCAGAGTAAGAAGAAGGATGAGAAGTAAGAAATAAATCCAGAATGTTGGGCCTATCTCCAAGGCGATCGGAGAGATGAGTAGGGTGCTGTACATCCGCTCTCGGTCATTTAGGATAGAAAAGTTGTAAGCTAGTTCACCAGGGATGTTAGTGAAATGGGAGGAAAGCCAAAAGTGGTGGAGAACATTGAAATCTAAAATGAAGATTTCAGCAAAGGGAGAGCGGGATAGAATGTAATCCACTCTGGAAGTGAGGTAGTCAAAGAATTTTGGATAGTCAGTACAATTGAGAGAAAGGTAGACAGCGCAGATGTAATTGTTTTGAGATTGGCATGTAAGCCGTACCCAGATGGTATAGAATTCGAAAGATTCGAGTTCGGGAATACGAGAACAAGTTAGGTCATTGTGTACATATACGCAACATCCATCTTTGGAGTGAAATTTAGTGTAGGGAAAGTTAGAGGGTACAGAACAGGGGTTGCTGTCAGTCGTCCCAGACACCTGAGTTTCAGTGAGGAAGAGAAGATGAGGTTTAGAGAAGGAGGTGGTGTTCAACAGATTGAAAATTTGAGAAAAGGCCACGAGTGCCACAGAAGTTTATTAAAAGTGAACTGAGCCCAGAACATCTCAAATGGGCAATAGCAGAACCAGCCCCACTGCTCGGGTCTGCGTTCCCGGTATCTATCGGCAGCGGGGTGCTGGAAGTGAGGACATTAATGGTCTCCTCCCCAGGTGACTCCGAAGGTCTTGAAGTTGATGCCATTTTTTTTTTTAATTTTGAAAAAATTATGTAGTGTGTAAGATGCATGTGTATGTAGTGAAGAATAGGAATAGAATGTGTGTTTGAGAGCATGCTAAACTGTCCACAGGGTAGATGAGACACGGAAAAAGATCAGCTAAAGAGGACAGTGAGAAGAGAAACGGGAGTTCCAGCACTCCCTATCTTTTGTCTAACGTCCTCCCCCCCCCCCCCCCCCCCAGGAGTACTTCCTTGGTCGATTGCTATCTACAATTTCCTCCCTGAAAGTATAAGAAGAAGAAGAACAAAGAAGGAGAAAGACGAAATCAAGGTCTTCGAAGCTCACGATACCTTTTTTCATTTTTCTTTATTTTGAAAAGATTGTGTGATGTGTAAAATGTATGTATGTATGTGTAGTGAAGAACAGAGAGAGAGTGTGTTTTTGAGAGCATGCTGGAATGCTCAAAGGGTAGATAAGACAGGAAAAGATCAGCTGAGGAGGACAATGACAGGGAAACGTCAGTTCCAGCACTCCCTGATTCCTGCCTAATGCCCCCTCGAGGAGTAGTTTCCTGATCGATTGGTGTCTTCATTCTCCTCAGAAATCAGTTTGGGAATAATGTTCATCAATTTAGTTTTTATATACAGTATGAGGTTTATATATATATATATATATATATATATATATATATATATATATATATATATATATATATATATACACTAGAATGCCTGCTGCGTCTTGCACAGCAAATGTTCCCCAAAACATAACCTAGAGGGGGACTGGAAGGGGCGAGTGCGTTACTAAAACATTCCCTGGTTCTGCCTTAATATATATACTAAATTTAGTGAGCTTACCCTAGACGTTTAGGCGTGTATACACAAACATAAACAAACATAAAACAGACAGACAGACAGACAGACAGCCATCATCATCATCATATATGGTGTAGGGGTTAGCATAACTGACTACAAATCTGCTGGCTCCGGGTTCGATACCCGGTGACGGCAGTCGGCGCTCAGCAAACCCAGCTGTTCATCCTTCCATACAATAAAAATTGGGTGGTGAATAAATGAGTACTCTGGGTATCTTAATGGTTAAGACGCTGAGTTGTTGGTCGGAAGGTCATGATATTGAGTCCGGGCGAGGACTTTATAATTTCTGACCACCCGTGGTAGGTGGTGGTTCGGATTCCACGTTAGGCTGTATGTCTAAGCTTGAAATTCATCAGAATGAA
Organism: Bathynomus jamesi; assembly: GCA_023014485.1. Taxonomy (NCBI): domain Eukaryota; kingdom Metazoa; phylum Arthropoda; class Malacostraca; order Isopoda; family Cirolanidae; genus Bathynomus; species Bathynomus jamesi. The sequence continues at coordinate 1,508,714 of JAJOZX010000361.1, read as the reverse complement.
TAATCCGGCCAGAAGCCAAACCAAGGTTATACATACGAGTATGTATATATATATATATATATTAGGGTGATTCAAAAAAATCAAAGTTTTTTTTTTTAATTGTTCAACCTGTATTTTTGTTCCCTATGACAAAAAAGTAGTGTATGCCAAATTTGGTGAATTTTAAATAAAATTTACTATGTGCTACCAGGCGTCAAAGTTTCACTCTTTTTCAATTTGTTTGTTTTTACAACTTATGATTTTATGTTTAATTGTTTATATTTCAGAATTTTTAATTAATGGTTTATATACTAGCTTGCTTTTAATTGTTGCTTGGAACTCGTAATTTTGATACCAATTAATCGATTATAGAAGCTAGGCCTAACTCACCATCACCCAGTTGCTCATTTGGGAGAAGTTCTACAAGAAAAGAAACTGAAGTATGGCTAATTGGGCAGCCCTCTGCAGTACTAAAAACATCCGTATTACCATCAGAGAAGGAAATGATGGCCCTCTTCATGCACTACAGAAATATTAAAAAGCAAGACATTAGACAATCATGCTGCTCTACTGCAGATGATGTGCTAGCAGTTTGGAAAAAAGCAGGAATACCAGCAAAACAAAGAATACATGTAGTAGATAAAATTCAAGGAATACTGAAGGAATGACAGCTGCTTAAGAAAAACAAAGCAAACAAATTGAAAAGATCACAAAATTTAAATAATAAAGAAGAAAAATGGAAAGATAAACTGGAAAACTTATTTGACATTGCTCATGAGAATGCTATGCAGCTTATAAAAATAGAAGATGATAAGAAATTCTTGAAAATGCAACGTGAGAAAGGACGTCATGGAAAAATGGGTACCATTGATAAGGCTGTTGCTAAAAAAGAGCAAAGAGCAGCAGAAAAGCAACAACGTTATGAAAAGAGGAAAGCAGGAGAAGAGATCAAAAGAAAGAAGAATGAAGAGGCTGTCATACTCACCAGTACATCATCAGAATCAGAATCAGAGGAGAGTAAACGTGATGAATCTGGTTTCTGTGCTGCACAACCTTCAACATGGAAAAGTAAGGTTGGCAAACGTAGAAAATTGTTTGATGATAAATTATTAGGAAGTCTTGATGTTGCAAAATTGAGTGACAGAAATGCGTCTCTTTTTAATGCAAACAATCAGACATCGCTTGAATGGGACATCTGCGAACAAATAAAATGCATGTGTTTCAATACAACGGCAGCCAATACTGGTCCTAGAAATGGTGCAGCTATTCTTCTAGAACAAAAATTCGACAACGATTTATTGTGGCTGGCATGTCGACACCATATATTTGAAATTATGCTGGAAGCTGTTGTTTCAAAGTCTTTATCACCATCTTCTGGCCCAGATATAGTCCTTTTTAAGAAGCTCAGAGAAAAATGGTCAAGCATTAATAAGGAGGACTACGAAACAGCATTATCAGATCCAGATATCTATGAAAATATTCATGACATCAAAGATGACATAATTATATTTGCAACAAATCAACTAGATACATTCCAACCAAGAGACGATTACCTAGAACTATTGCAGCTAACAATTATTTTTTTGGGAGGTGAACCAAAAGGTGAAATCAAATTTAAACATCCAGCGGGACTTCATCGGGCTAGGTGGATGGCCAAAATTACATATTCATTAAAATTTTTTTTGTTCAAATCTCAGTTCAAAATTTCAGTAAAAGACAAAAAAGGACTAAAAGACATCTGTCTATTTGATACTCGGTTATATGTAAAGGCATGGTTTACAGCTCCTGTGCCATCTTGCGCTCCTCGTCTTGATCTGGAATTATTACAGAATCTTGTAATCTACAAATAAATAAATGACACAATTGCATTTGTTGCTATTAAAAAACTGTTAGGTCACCTCTGGTACCTATCAGAAGAACTGGTAGCCTTGGCCTTTTATGATGATGAACTGCCTACTGAAGCGAAAAACAAAATTGTAAAGGCCTTGCAAAATACAACAGAAACTCTTCCTGCAAAACGGGCTTTTCTAGATCCTGCACTTATTCCAACGAAGAAATTAGATTTTGTCACATCAAATACTCAAAGATTCTTTACAATAACAGAATTTAGTTCAAAATTTTTACTCAAAGATGCTAAAGAATGGCATAATGATGAAGAGTATAACTCCGCTAAGAAATCTATCAAACAGTGGAAAGTCGTGAATGATATAGCGGAAAGAGGAGTAAAATTAATGGATGAATATAATAAAATACTAACATGACGAAGATCAAAAACAATTCTTGCTACAAGTAGTGAAAAACTACAGGGCTGTTTACCCTGATAGAAAGAAAGAAACATTGATGAAGTAAGGACAGCTAATGTCTCAAATATCATGCTAGTTTAATTATGCATGCTTGTGGTTATGGTAGGACCTACGGGGGAGCTTTCCACATTAAAAAAAAGCAATGCGCCTTGTACTGTACTCCCTGGGTGGTGTGGAAAAATTTGACAATTTGAGTCGTTCTGTCAATTTTTAATTGCTGGTAGCAACCCCTAAAAATTAAAAATTTGCTAAAATATTTTAGGATAGTTGTTTTTATGCTGAAATGAACCATTTAAAGGGTTGAACACATTAAAATATAAAAAAAAAATTTTACCCCCATATTTGAATCACCCTAATATATATATATATATATATATATATATATATATATATATATATATATATAATGCAAACTCACAAGGAAAAAGAAAGATGATTCCAAGGCATTTCGTGTATTCAGAAGTACACCTCGTCATTCCATGACGAGGTGTACTTCTGAATGCACGAAAGGTCTTGGAATCATTTTTCTTTTTCGTGTGGATTTGCATCATTCATTCGTTTCACGTGTTTAATTGTGAAATTCATCGTATTATATATATATATGCGCCTCGGTGGTGTAGTGGTTAGCGTCGCTGACTACGAATCCATCGGCCCCGGGTTCGAGACCCGGTGACGGCAGCCGGCGCGTAACAAAACCCAGCTGTTCATCTTTCCACACAATAAAGAAAGTGGTTGGTAGATTAATGGGTACCCTGGGTGGCCTAGTGGTTAAGACGCTGGGCTGCTGGTGGGGCGTGGTTCGGATTCCACGTTAAACTGTAGGTGTAAGGTAGAGTGAAAAGCTTGACTTTCGTCAGAATGAACAATTCGGGCAGAAGTTAACCAAAGGTTATATATATATATATATATATACAATGGCGGATCCAGAGCAGGGCTGAAGGGGCTCCAGCTCCCATTGATAGAGATGTTTCGCGAATCGCAACCCAAGCACATCCATCCACACATTTGTTTATAATGTATGTTTCAAACCAGAATGATATACTCGTAATTTACAGTAATTTTCCTTTTGATTTATGAAATAATCAGGGATTTAGAGTAACAGCTTCAAGCTAAATATTTGAATTTGTGGATGTATTTTTTAATGAATTTTCTGAGTCCTGTGATTGGTTGGACAGTTGTCTAGAAAGTGGCTGTACGTTATTTCTGTTGTAAAGTATTTCTGGTTTTGATTGAGCGTTCCTAATAAATTGGTAATCATTGAACATTAATCTTATTAGCAACTATTTTTATGGGAATGATTGCATAATATTTAAGCTTGGTTCAGAACTTCATCCGAACCCAACCAGCCCCTCCACTAACAAAAATCCTAGATCCGCCACTGTATAATAAAATTAATATTAGGGTGGATCGATTTTACATTTTTTTCGATTTCCATATTCTAATAGAGACAAAAACTTGCGCATGCATGAGAAAATAGCCTCTGCAAAATCTTAGCTTAATAGGTAATCATCTTCTGCCCCCGGCAAAGCGATGAAAATCATATTTTACAGTAGTAGTCAAAAACGTATTTTTCTTATAATTTTTAAAATATTTCAATATGCATCAAAATTATTCCTAATAACTATAAAGTCGATGAAAAAGACCTCATATGATCGTTTTTCCAAGCGCGTTGTCCTACGTTAATATCTTTTGCCCCCGGCAACAACGTCAAATGTTGAAAAAATAGGTAATTTATATACATATTTTCAGATCGGCTCTTTGTCTTAAATAATGCATTTACAGTATATATTTCCCATAGCATTTATATCGTTGCTTAGGCATGAACTAACACACACGCAAAATTTTATGACTCTAGGCTAGGGTTTAAAGGTCATCTCTGGTGAGTGCTGCCAATTACAGAATTCGATGCCATTCCATCTCCCGACATTGACATAGATGATGCCGAGTTGAACACTGACCAAAAATATTTGTTAAGCATCTACAGAGCAGTGTCGAGCGGTAGCTGCTCTTCAGCTCTCGCGGCTCGAAATCCAGGTAAGATGGCGCATTCCAGGTGGCTGACAACAGCAAATAGATTTCTGCGCCTCTATGTTTCAACCAGTGAACCCTCCAGCACCTTCAACGAAATTGTGCGATTCATTATGACAGTTTACGCACCAATTTGGTTTAAGATAAAGAAAAACTCCAGTTTCACTGAGGGCGCAAAACATTTTTTCGAAATGATGCGTCTCTCTCAGACCATGCCTCAAAGATCTAAGACAATCGCCAAGAAAGTCCTCCGTAGAAATTCTTTCTTTGCTCACCCAGAAAATATTTTGATCTCCATGCTACATGCCGATGAGGAACACATAAGAGAATTGGGATGGAGAAGAATATTAAAAGCACGATCAAAACAATCACCAACGGGGGAAATTCGAGCCTTCGCCATGCCTGAGCTGCTCTACGATAGTCAAAACTATTACGAAATGATCAACTGGCAAACGGCTGAGGTGACCGAACCCCCGTTACAAAAACAATACCTGATACCCGAATAAAAGAGTTGTTGAGACGGGAGACCAGCCTGATGGACTGATCCCACTATTCCCTTGTCATACTCAAGCGGTCGAGAGACTCATCAAATTAGTAACCGAAGCCTCTGCCAGTGTAAGTGGAATAGAAGAGAGGGACGGATTCATCCGCTCCCGTCTTCACTCCCGAACAAAAATTCCACGATTTGTTTCTAAGAAAGAGTACCGTATGTAAATCGACATGCAGCCAAAGGAAGGGTGGTTGGGGCTGGATAGGGTGGAACTCGACGTACAGCCACCTCCTCGTGGTGAGTTCTGGGTTGCTAATTTTATAAAATTAGCAAGCGAGGAGCTGTACTTAGTACTTATCGTACTTATAACATCGCATTAACGTAATTATAATCCACATTTAGACTTTTCTCGGGGACAGAAGATATTACTCTAGAGTCATAAAATTTTGCGTGTGTGTTATTTCATGCCTAAGCAACGATATAAATGCTATGGGAAATATATAAATGCATTATTTAAGACAAAGAGCCGATCTGAAATATGTATATAAATTACCTATTTTTTCAACATTTGACGTTGTTGCCGGGGGCAAAAGATATTAACGTAGGACAACGCGCTTGGAAAAACAATCATATGAGGTCTTTTTCATCGACTTTATAGTTATTAGGAATAATTTGATGCATATTGAAATATTTTAAAAATTATAAGAAAAAATACGTTTTTGACTACTAAAATATGATTTTCATCGCTCTGCCGGGGGCAGAAGATGATTACCTATTAAGCTAAGATTTTGCAGAGGCTATTTTCTCATGCATGCGCAAGTTTTTGTCTCTATTAGAATATGGAAATCGAAAAAACATGTAAAATCGATCCACCCTACGGGTTACGGTGCCGGTGAGTGTATATATATATATATATATATATACGAGGTGTGATCAAAAAGTTCGGTAAATAGTCCCGCAACTAATGAACGCGTGTCACTAGGTGATGTCAGTGTGTATGGCTGATGACGTCACCTTGGCCACTTGCCAGATGCCAACAAACACCATTCAACTACGCACCAGTGCGCCGTGTCATTGCTTTGTGTGAGTGCGTTTTTGTGGCGTCTGGCGATTTTGCAGAAAATGTCGAAATTTGAGCAACGTGCAACCATCGAATTTTGTTTTAAACTTGGTAAGGCAGCTACAGAAACGCACGGAATGCTTGCAGCTGTCTACGGAGATGAAGTTGTTACAAACAAGAAGGACGGATGACCACTTCTTTCATCATCATCCAAAGACTCATTTTTTCTCGAAACCTTCCAAACCACTTGTAAACAGTCTTGTTTGTAACAACTTCATCTCCGTAGACAGCTGCAAGCATTCTGTGCGTTTCTGTAGCCGTCTTACCAAGTTTAAAACAAAATTTGATGTTTGCACGTTGCTCAAATTTCGACATTTTCTGCAAAATCGCCAGACGCCACAAAAACGGCCTCACACAAAGCAATGATACGGCGCACTGGTGCGTAGTTGAATGGTGCTTGTTGGCATCTGGCAAGTGGCCAAGGTGACGTCATCAGCCATACACACTGACATCACCTAGTGACATGCGTTCATTAGTTGCGGGACTATTTACCGAACTTTTTGATCACACCTCGTGTATATATATATATATATACAGTATATATATATACCCCCTCGATTAGGTACTCCGGCTTGCCGGGCCGAGGGGGCTCGTACACTCGTGGGTTGTTGAGGTTTCCTCAACTCCTCGCGGGGTGTGGGCGAAGAGTTACCTAGTTGCGTTTTTTTTTTTTTTCCTTCCTTTTTTTCCCCCCCCCTTTCTTTTCTTTTTGCTCCCCCTTTTTTCCGTCTCTCCCGGAATTTCTTTTGTCTTGACTCGGTCCTGTGTCTCTGTCAATCGTAGTATCCCCCCCCCCTCTGTTTGTATTTGCAGTCTTGGGGTCATCGGGTGCACCCGCCGGGGGGCATCGCTCCGGGGATGGTACGGGCGCCCGGACCGCTGCTGCGTCTGGATTGGGTCTTTGCTTGGCCCTTAACGGACAAATCTCCGTAGTGCCAATCTGCTGTTTTTAAAACGACAGTTAGGTTGGGGGGCGGGCTACCCGGGACATTGGGCCTGCGCCTTGAAGGATGCAGCGGCGGATGGTGCATCGCCTTGGGTCCGAGGCTGCCTTTTTTGTAAAGCTATTGTTTATGGGTTCTATTTCTAAACTTCACTCCCCTCCTGTTGACAACTCTGGCCCGCCCTTGGATTTGGATAAGACTACTACTTCTGGTCGTTCAGCGGCCTCTGTTTCCGCTGGATTGACCTTCCAGCCGTTTGGCCCCCTCTCGTCCTCTGCGGCGTCTGGCTCTCGTGGCCGGACTCGTGGTGGCCGTAGGGCGGGGTCTTCGCGGCCCTTGTTCTCTCGCCCACTCTCGGTTCCGTTACACATGGACCTGTCTCCGCTGTCAATTTCTGTCCGGTGGACAGGTTCCTTGTTCTCCGCCCTTCCGCTGGCTCCCTTCCGGGCAACTCGGAACGGGTGTTTCAGCGCCTTAAGACGATAGGGGTTCCCTGTCGTTATGATATCCGCCCTCTGAAGGATGGGTCTCTTCTTTTGAAGTCCCGTTCTTCGGGGGTGACTGGGTCCCTTCTACAGTTGCAGGATGTCTTGGGTTGCAGAGTTTCTGTGACTCCTCATCCGCAATTGAATAGCTGTCAGGGCACCATTTTCGCTTCCCGTCTGCTGTCAATCCCGGTTGGCGAGTTGCAGGAGGATCTTGCCCCCCAGGGGGTAACGAGGGTCTTCCGCTTTTCGTCGCGCCGGGATGGTGCTCTTACCCCGTCCGCTCGTCTGCTCCTGACCTTTGACTCCCTTGTGCCTCCGGCCCAGGTGTTCTGGGAGCATGGGTGATCGCCGGTCGTGTGAGTTTTCGGTGCGACCATATGTGCCTGACCCGGTTCGCTGCTTTGGCTGCAACCGGTTCGGCCATGTTAGCTCTGCCTGCCGCCGTGAGGGTAAGCTATGTGTCCGCTGCGGTGGGCCTGCGCACCCTACCCCGTGCACGAAGCCCCCGCGGTGCTCGAACTGCTCGGGGGCCCACCCTTCCTCCTCTCGGGACTGCCCCGTTTTCAAGTTTGAATTCGAGGTGCGGTCCTTAAGGACTACCGAATTCCTTAGTGCGCGGGATGCGCGCGATAGGGTCCGTGACCGGGAGCCGCGGCGGGGGTTGTCCTACGCTGCGGCTCTTGGCCCTGGCGGGTCCTCGGGCCCCTCCCGTGCTACCCCGGCGTCTACCGGAGTGGTGCCCCCCCTGGAAGTTCCGGGGGTTGGTGGTCCTCCTGGCGCCGCGGGTCCTTCTTGTTCCTCTGCCTCACTTTCAGACATCTCATCTGATTCCCTGCCTACAAGTGCCCCTTCTCCCTCTCCGGCCTTGGGGTCTGGATCTTTGCCTACTCGTCTCTCGGGTGGGGAGGGTGATGCCCCGAAGGTGAGGAGGAAGCGTCGCCGTGGTCGGAGTCGGAGTCCTTCCGACCCGATTCTGACTGCTGCTCGCCCTGCTTCCCCTTCTTCACCGGAGGGGAAGCGGCGCGCTGCCCCTGATCCGCTCGGGACTCCCTCTCTATACGGAGGGCTGGTGAGGCGTCACCTCCCGGTGCCCCGACCAGTGTCCGGGTGTCGGTCGAGGTACACCGCCCCATGACACCCTCGATTACTGACTCTGTTCCCATGATAGACCCGGTCGAGAGGAGCCTGGCCCTCCTTCATGGAGTCTCTCTCCCTTCGGCTCCTGCTGAGAGTGGTCGGGTCTCTCCCCTGGATCTACCTCTCCCACCTGTGGTCGACCTTTCCTCCCCCCCCCGTCAGTGCTTGTCTGGTTTGACGAGCCCTCGAACAACTGGTTCCCCCCAGTCCCCCTCTGGTGGGGAGTTGTGGGGTTTCGGCTGGGCCCGTCTCGTCGTCTCTCCCCCAGCGGGAGAGCCCCCTCTGACCTCCCTGTTCTACTCTCCACTTCTCGTTCTACTACGGGTGAAGCAGATGCGGAGTCGGTGGCCCCTACCCCCCCAGTTCTGGGTGAGTCGGGGAAGCCGATTCCGTCCCTGGTTACGGACCGTTGAGTTTGCTGCTCAGCTTGGTCCGTGGCTATTTCGCTGTTTTCTCTGCCTCTTATAATGCCGCTTCCCCTTACAGTTCCATTTTGCATTGGAACTGTAGGGGGCTTTTAGCTAACTGGGAGAACCTTGCCTCCCTGCTGGAGAGCGAGCGGCCTTCCTGTGTTTGTCTCCAGGAGACTATCCTGGCTGCGCGGGGACTCCCTCGTCTCTCTGGCTATGTTGGTTTCCCTTGCACCCCGGAAGAGCGCACACGCCGGCGGGGTGCGGCGATTTACGTGCATCATTCGTTACCATCGCGAGGTGTGCCTCTTCGCACTTCCTTGCAGGCTGTGGCTGTGCGGCTCTTTTTAGATCGCCAGTACACTGCCTGCTCGATTTATATTCCTCCTCATGACCCTCCTCCTCGCGACGCGGTTCGCGAGTTGGTGCTGCAACTACCTCGACCGTTTCTCCTCCTCCCTCGGGGACTTTAACAGTCGCGACCCGGCTTGGGGAGATGTTCGGTCGACTAATGTTGCTGGTATGTTACTCTCCTTAATGGAGGAACTTTCCTTTGCGTGCCTCAATTCCGGTGAACCTACTTACTTCCACGAACCCACGGGTTCATTTACCTGTATTGATCTCTCCTTGGTGTCCCTCGATGCCTTACTCGATTTTTCGTGGAAGGTGTTGGGGGACTCTTATGGCAGTGATCATTACCCAGTCTGTCTTGAGCCGGTCGGACCGCAGCCGGGCGTCTCGTCTCGACCGAGGTGGTGCCTTGCGCGGGCTGACTGGCCATCTTTCAGAGCTCGTTCCGTCATTGTCCGTTCGGTATTGAGCTTTGGCTCTGTGGATGAGAGCTTGGAGTTCTTCGAGCGGGTGGTGATGGGCGTCGCGGAACCCTGTATTCCTCGATCTTCCGGTAACCCGCGGACTCGTAGCGTCCCGTGGTGGACTCCAGCATGTCACCAGGCGGTGTGCGAGAGGAAGAGGGCAACGCGCCGCTTCCACCGCACCCGGCGCGCGGACCACTTGATTGAGATGCGGCGGGCGAAGGCTTTCGCCCGCCGGACTCTCAAGTTGGCCCGTCGGGCCTCTTGGCTTGCTTTTGTGTCCGGCATCTCCTCATCTACCCCTTCTGCTGCTGTGTGGCGGAAGGTACGTAGTATCGAGGGGAAGCCAGTCCCTGCTAGTCGCCCTGTCCTTCGGGACGGGGACGGCTTCCTTTCGGATCCTGCTGCTGTGGCTGATCGGCTGGCCGGTGCTTTTGCTGCGGTTTCCCGTTCGCCTTCAGCTGCGGATCGGCCTTTATCGGAGGTCACGTTCCCGCCCCCTGGGAACGAGCCCTATAACCATCTCTTTACGATGCGGGAACTTCGGGCTGCCTTGGCAACCCGTCGTTCTTCCGCCCCTGGCCCTGATGACATTCCGTATGACTTTCTTTGGAATCTGCACCCGATGGCCCTGCACTTCTTGCTGGATCTTTTCAACCGGGTGTGGGTTGAGGGGTCGTTCCCTTCCCGTTGGAGGGAGGCGATTGTGGTCCCGATACCTAAGCCGGGGAAGGATCCGGCGGAGGTGGCGAGCTATCGGCCTATTGCTTTGACGAGCTGCTTATGCAAGCTCCTTGAAAAGATGGTGGCCGTCCGACTTTCCTTTACACTAGAGTCGCTTGGGTTATACCCACCGACCCAGTATGGCTTTCGTCGATTTCGGGGTACTTTGGACCCCCTTCTCCTCCTTGGCCATGATGTACGGGAGGCATTTTCCCGCCGGAACCTTGTTCTGGCCGTCTTTTTCGACGTCCAAAAGGCCTATGACACGACCCGTCGGGGAGCTGTCATGGACCGTTTGAAGTCTCTTGGTTTTGTGGGAATTTTGCCCACGTTTCTTCGCGGCTTCCTCTGCCGTCGCACTTTCCGCGTCCGTAATGGGGCGGCCCTATCTGACCTGTATGTTCAGGAGGAGGGGGTGCCCCAAGGGTGTATTTTAAGCGTCTCCTGCTTCAATCTGGTTATGTCTGCGCTACCGGGAGCTCTTCCGCCCTCGGTGCGCTGTTCCATCTACGCAGATGATCTGGCTGTCTATGCCGCGGGGACGAGTCCCCCCCTCGTGGAGAGGCAAGTCCAACTCGCGGTCAATCGGGTTGAACGCTGGGCGTCGTCGGTGGGCCTTACGCTGTCTTCCCCGAAGACTTCGTGTGTGGCCTTCCTTCCGTCGAGGAGACGGGGATCCGGCGCCATCTCGGCCTTTCACCTTACACTCGGGGGTCAGCCTCTGGCCCTCGTTCCATCAGTACTCTTCTTGGGTATGGTTTTCGACAGCCGTTTGAGCTGGGTTCCCCACCTTCGCCGGCTGCGCGAGTCCGCGAGACGTACCCTGGATTTGCTGGGACATCTGTCGCATACTACATGGGGCGCGGATAGGCGGACGCTCCTCCGTTTGTACGTGTCCCTGGTAGAGTCCAAATTAGACTATGGGAGTGTGGTGTATGGCTCCGCCTTCCGCACGGCCCTTCGGATACTGGATCCGGTCCTCTCTAGAGGACTGCGCATGTCATCTGGCGCCTTCCGCTCCTCTCCGGTTGATAGTCTGCAGGTTGAGTGCGACATCCCTCCCTTGGAGGATCGGAGGTCGTTCCTCATTGCTAAGCACTATCTCCGGATCCTCCGTCTTCCCACCTCTCCTCTGTTCCAGGTGGTTGAGAGGGCGTTCTGCCGGGATGGGGTTGGTATTTCACCGACACGGTGACCTCCCTCCTCGATGGTATGGGCACTCCTCCTCATCCGTTATACCGGTCTCTTTCAGGGGTGTTGCACCTTGGGAGAGCACCCTGTTGCGTGCTGTAGGGCGTTGCGCCCCGTTCGCAGGGCCGATTCTGACTCTGCCTTACTTCGGTCTCTGTTCCTTCAGCATGCAGCGTGTCACTCTGCATGTGTTGCGGTCTTCACAGATGGCTCGAGGTCGTCGGGGGGCGTTGGGGCCGCGGCTGTTCCCCAGTCGTTTGCCCTTGCTCCCCGATGTACCCGTCTCCCTGATGAGGCTTCCGTTTTCACGGCGGAGCTCTATGCCATTCTGAGCGCTCTGGAGGTGGTGCGGGAGCGTCCGGATGGGTCGTTTGTCATCTATTCGGATTCCCGCAGTGCCCTGGATGGCCTGGAGTGTTTCGACCCTGTCCACCCACTGGTCCGACGAATCCAGCTACTGTGCCATATCCTTGTCACTTCTGGTGGCAAGGAGGTGGTATTTTGCTGGGTTCCTGCACATGTTAACGTGGCTGGAAATGAGGCTGCCGATCGAGCTGCCCGTTCCGCGTGCCGACTACAGGTTTCACCCGTGTCCCTCCCCTTTTCCGATTATATCCCTGGCTTCCGTAGGTTTTTGCGCTCCCGGTGGCAGAGTCGCTGGGATGGCGCTGCAAATAACAAACTCTGCAAGATTAAACCCAAATTGGGATGTTGGGCCTCTTCCTTCCATCGGTCGCGCCATAAGGAGGCTTTGGCCCGCCTCCGTCTTGGCCACACCCACCTGACCCATGGCTATTTGATGGCCGGGGATCGGGTGCCCCGATGCCCCGATTGTAACATCGTACTCACAATTGCCCACCTGCTGGTGGAGGAGTGTCCGCTTTACTCTGCGCTGCGCGCAGAGTATTTTCCCTTTTGGAGAGCGTCGGGTCTTGTGATAGGCTTGGCGCTATTCTATCGGAAGGTCCCTACTTTTCGGTAACCGGGTTGGGTGCTCTTCCAATATGTGCTCTACCGCGAAACTGTGATCTACCATATTCCAATACGTGCTCTACCGTGAAACTAGCCTTATAAGGCTAACTAACGAAAATATCATGACTTAACCTAACCAATCGTTAGTCAACTATACGCCCTTGACGATTGGTTAGGTTAAGTCGTGATATTTTCGTTAGTTAGCCTGGAATATCGAATATTAGTTGGAATATGGTAGATCACAGTTTCGCGGTAGAGCCAGTGCCGGATTAACCATTAAGCAAAATAAGCCCGTGCTTAGGGCATGAAGGGAAGGGGGGCACCACAGAAATTTTCCATTGTCGGATTTACCATGGATTTATTATACTATTATAATCGCGGCTTATAGCCTATAAGCTGTTGAAAACTGAATTATATATATTCATATATAGTATTTATTTTTTTTCATTGTTTGAATTTGTAGTGAACAACAACCCTTTTGAGAGAATAAATATATTTCGTTGTAATCACACACTTTACGCTTTGCGTTATTATTTTGTTTATATCAAATCTTTGAGCGCCATATTAAAAATACATATAGATTAAATATTTTCGTGTGCTATAGTAAATGTAAAAACAAGATTCAGTCATGCTGAACTTTATAAAATAATTGTAGAAGACAATATTGAGTGTGCCTTCCCAAATGTAGAAATTGCCTTTCGTATATTTTTAACATTAATGGTCACAAATTGCTCAGCTGAGCGTTCATTTTCTCAGTTGAAGTATATTAAAAATACCAACAGAACAACTATGCAACAAGGCAGGCTGGATGCCTTATCTCTACTAAGTATAGAAGCAGATGTGTTACGTAAGATTAGTTTTGAGGATCTGATCAAAGACTTTGCAATTAAAAAAAGTAGGAGAAAACTTTTCAAATATAAATGAAGTGGAAGTATACAAAAATAAACATTATTTTCCATCTTACTGTAAGTTTTGTTTCATTTCAAAAAATAAAATTTTATTTTATGGTTTATTTTTGTTTATATTTTGAATTACATATATATGGGGCACCAAAATCTTTTAAGTGCTTAGGGCCTCTAAAGGTCTTAATCCGGCCCTGGGTAGAGCACATATTGGAAGAGCACCCCGGGTTGTTCTCCTTCCTCCTTCGCTCCCGTCTTCTTTACCGGTTGTGACTGATAAATTTTTTATTTTTTATTTTTTTTTTTTCCCTCCTCCTCCCCGTCTATTGTTCACTTCCGTTCGCTGTTTCATAGTCTTCGTCCTGGGTTCGCTCTGCTATCCACCTTTTTGAAACAAAAAAAAAATATATATATATATATATATATATATATATATATACACCTGGTGTTTGTGTGTTCAGGATTAAATACGATGTTTGGTTTCTATACACCTCAGTTTCGTTAAAGTGTGATATATTAATTAAGGATATTAAGGTCGCATAGGCTCGGTTTTCTTCTTTCCGCGTTTTGAGGGGTTTTAGTATCGATGGTCAAATGGTGAAGGTCAAGGTTAGGGAGAGAGTGGCTTCTCAGTCAGATCTTCATTATAAGTTAACTCTCAGTGCTGAATAATCAGAGCTCTTTTGAGATTGATTTTTTCTAAGTTTCTTTCGGAGAAGTAAGTTAGCGAGGAAGAGTTTTTCTTAGCTTTTCTCTGCAGATCTTTCGGGTCGCTCTTTGTTGTCCCTAAATCTCATCGAGCTACACGAGCTTTTATTGGTACAATTGCCCGCATATGTGATGTTCCTCGCCTCACAAACGACTCCGTATATGTGGCAATGCCGCATTGGTAATCAAGCTACCCCAGCTGGGGGGAAAGTGGGGTGGAGGGGGATTACCTAGTCCAACAACATATAACAGCCATATACTGTATATCTAAAGGACAATTGAATGTGCAGTCATTGACATACATGTAATTATAATGTAATGTCTATGTTCATAAAGATAAACAATTAATATGATCGTAAACAGCGTTGAACTCATGTAGTTTACTAGTCCTATACAGTAACTAGCGGAGCGACGCAGCGTTGCCCGGGTGGAAGTTGAACGCTATATATATGCCCGGTTAGGTTAATTGAATGCCTGGTTAAGTTAATTGTACGCCCTTGACGATTGGTTAGGTTAAGTCGTGATATTTTCGTTATTTTAACGAAAATATCACGACTTAACCTAACCAATCGTCAAGGGCGTACAGTTGACCTAACCGGGCATTCAATAATATTACCGTAAATTTCGATATATATATATATAATATATATATATATATATATATATAAGAACATAGGCTATGAGGCGTCGGCCTCGGAGGTTATATATATATATATGATCTCCGAGGCCGACGTTACATAGCCTATGTTCTTATATATATATGCTAGAGCTCCGCCCATTTTGTCACTATCTTTTATGACGTGTCTATGATGTCACTATTTTTCAACCAATCCGGAATACAGAGGCCTCCAGCGGCCTCAGATGACCTTTGAGGCGACACTACATAGCCTATGTTCTTTCCCGGCATCAGTTACCCCTATCCCCCAAGTCTCATCCAAATCTGATCAGTAGTTTGGCCGGCCATAAGAAACAAAGAAAGTTCGCAGGCAGTTCAACCGTCACAATTATTAGTATAGATAAGGTTCCATTATGATTTCTCCAAGTCTATATGAACAGCTACCACAATACAACTTTTATACACTAGTGAATTTGAACCAAAAATAGACATTACACAACCAACCTCCACACTCCCTCATTCCCCTTCCCCACCCACGAGTCTTCTTTCTATTACGGTTGCTCATCATTATCATATATTCATCATCCTTTTTAGATGTTTTTCGCTTCCATCCTCAACCTGTTTTATTCTTCACATCCCCAATTTGTGAGTGGTGAGAAAGTGTTTTGGAAACAGTAGACAATGACACTCCAGCTTTAGCAGCTATTTGTCTTTGGGTGTTGCTTTCTTTATGGAGAACAATAATTTTCAACCTATTCTTGTATGAAATTTCTTTATTTGGAGCCATTATACTATCTTATCTCTAAAAAAAATTAGAAGATGAGACATTTTTTGTATTAAAGTTTAACAAATAAGATGATATTTTTAAAGAAACCTGCGATTACATGAGGGTATAAACAACATGTGGAGTCACTAAATCTATAAAACATGTTATTACATCAAATTAAATAGTATATTTACCAGTAAAGAACCTGGCCCTCAAAATTAGCAAAATCAATAAAAACTAGTGGTGTACTGATTCATCGGCATTGGCAGAATCGGCCATTTTTGGGGCATTGACATCGGCCAAATTTAGCTGATTCTCTTACTGATTATTTGAAATTTTAAAATTTTCAGGATCACCTGAAGATCAGGGCCCCCAGCCTTCTTTAGTTAACCTTATAAGGCTAACTAACGAAAATATCACGACCTAACCTAACCATTCGTCAAGGGCGTACAGTTGACTAACGATTGGTTAGGTTAGGTCCTGATATTTTCGTTAGTTAGCCTTATAAGGCTAACTAAAGGAGGCTGGGGGCCCTGATCTTCAGGTGATCCAATTTTCGGTGCTACTATAGCGTGATTCCTACCGGTGACTTCGATACTATAGGTGATTCCTACCCGTTTTGGTTCGAAACTACAGTACTGTAGAGTGTGATTCCTATCTAAGGTATAAATGAAAATATAATAAATATAAAATGCTATTTATTATTCAATTTTATTTATTTAAAAAATAGTTTCGGTGCTACTATAGTATGTGGTCTACCTACGATTGGTTAGGTTTAGTCACGATATTTTCGTTAAAACTAACGAAAATATCATGACTAAACCTAACCAATCGTCAAGGGCGATGGACATTGGAATATAAACAAGCAATTAGTAAACAAGGTAAGAAGCTATAATTAAAAGGTAGACCGCCGAATCGAGGTAGGAATCACGCTATAGTAGCACCCAATTTTCATTACAAAACAAAATCTATATTTACAGAAAATTGAACATCAAAAAATACTATGATAATTTTTACTCATTTCAAAGTGTAATTATATAAAAATATTTTACATTCACCAAAATGGCAAAGCATAATTAATAAGTTAAGTTGTCCATAAATTTACATTTTCTCGACTAACTAATCTCTAAATATTATAAACTATTGTAATGTAATTGTAACTGGTTGTGTAATGTCTAGTTTTGGTTCAAATTCACTAGTATATAAAATGTTGTATTGTGGTAGTTGTTCATATAGACTTGCAGTAATCATAATGAAACCTTATTACTGTAAAAGACTAGTAAACTACACGGATACGATGTATACGATCATATTAATTGTTTATCTTTATCAACACAGACATTACAATATAATTTAATTACCTGTATGTCAATGACTGCACATTCAATTGTCCGGATCACCTGAAGATCCGTCACCCCAGCCTTTTTAGTTAGCTTTATAAGGCTAACTAATGAAAATATCACGACTTAACCTAACCAATCGTTAGGTCAACTGTACGCCCTTGACGATTGGTTAGGTTAGGTCGTGATATTTTCGTTAGTTAGCCTTATAAAGCTAACTAAAAAAGGCTGGGGTGACGGATCTTCAGGTGATACAATTGTCCTTTAGATATATGTTTGTGTTATATGTTGTTGGACTCGACTGTCCCCCTTCACCCCACCTTCCCGTAGTTGAGGTACCTTGACTATCACTGCGGCGTTTTAACATGTACGGAGTCGCCTGTGAGGCGAGGAACATTACATATGCGGGCAACTGTACATGGTGTAAAGAGGCTTACAGAAGTTGAGGGATCTGAACGGATATTATCTTTTTATAAGCAGTCACTTGAGAAAATCCAAGATTATATGCCTGAAGGTTTTACCAATTTGTAATAATACGACCCTCTTTGAAAAATAAATAAATAAAAAATGTTTGGTACCTAAATTTTTAAAATAATTTAAGAAATTTCAATTACATCAGTAAATTGACGAAAGTCGGTACCAACTAATCAGTATGAAAATTGACGGTAACATTTGAGTGAAACCACATATAAATTTTTTAAATGAAAAACAGTACGTACATCAATATATCAGAGTGAATATAAAGAATGAGTCCATCACTATATCTTATACATCATGTTAAAATTAAATTATTTAAATTAAATTAAATTATCTCGTTTAAAAATATATAAAAAAAAATGGTAAAATGAAAATAACTAAATATGAAAGGAACGAATAAGGGAATAAAATAAATACACAAAGGAGGAATATATAAATAAACGTCAGTATAGGTTAAGTTGAAATGAAACGCACAGTTAAAGAAATTATGAAAATACAATGAAAGTTATTTCCTAAATCTAAACATTATCATAATAAAATCAGTAATAATTTTTTAGTGTAATTAAATTAATCAAATCTTTATAGCTAATAAAAATTTATGCACGACTTATATCTAACCAAAGGTTTATACTAATAAAAATGTATGCACTACGTATGAATATCTAAAAGGAAAAGGAAATCGAAATGAAAACAGTGACAAAGAAAGAAACACGTAAAACAAACTAAAGAAAAGAATTAAATTTAAAATAAAACTTAAGAATATATAAAACAAATTCCTTCGATTATGCAGGAGAAACTGTGTTGGGTAACTCATAAGCTTCCTTAGAAATATAATATCGTTCCTTATGGTTCTGGTAAGTTGGCATTGAAGGGGGGGGTTCTTTGCGTTTCCATTTGCGATGGACAACAAATTTTTTCTATGGGGTTGTTCCTTATTCTTGTCCGTAGTGGATGGCAGTCCGGTTCAATTCGTATGCGATGCAGCACCAGCTGCAGTTCCACAACACGAAAAGTATTCCGAATTCATCTCCAAACCTGCGAACAATAACAGTTCCTGCAGTAAAAGGCTCAAGTACTAATTAAAGATTTATTACATTATTTCCTATTACTAATTATTTTATTTTTAATTATGGGATATCGTGAATTGTAACTGCAAATTGTCAAGTCTAATTTCAGTGAAATTCATTTCTGCATTGGACATTATAACTTTATAAGGTTATTAAAGTTTTAAAATTTTCAAAACTTTATATTAAAATTAAAATTTAATTTTAAAATTAATAATTTTTACTCATTTATAGAGAATTTTAAATATGTAGACATTACAAATATAGTAAAGAAAATAAATGTAGACGTTTGAATTAGTAAGAACAGATATACAAGTTAGAGGCATTTTTTTTTCAAATAGTTAATGCGTAGATAATGTTACGTCATTATTACGTCATGACTATTTCCATTGTATTCAGAGACTTTACTATGTCAAAACAAGACACCGGATATAACATCCTGTCCCGGATTAAATTAACTATTTTTCAAAGGCCTTTTCGAGGTCGGATTCATAATCCGATAAATTGAAGTCGATAAACATTATGAAATTCAAATTCGAGATCGTGATACTTTCCAATAATAAAATTCACAAATCTTCTCCTGTTTAGTATTTTCTTTCTAATACGTGGTCTCGAACCTACGTTTATTACATACAGCAGGAAACCAATTTCAGCAAACCAGATACAAGAGAAAAAATTATTTTAGTTCAAGTGCATTTATGCACAGTTATACATCTGTATAAACAAATATACATATACAATACATATTCATATACTGTACTGTAAATATATAAATATATGAAGATTGTATTTTTTATTTTTTTGGTTAGGGTATAGGAAGCGATAATTTTTCTGGAAGTTGTAAAATAACCCCTACTTTAACATCTTGAAATTTTTTGTCTTTCCATTAATCTACTTTATACATCTAATGGAATTGTCATAAGGAATTTGTTCAGTACCAGGTCCGCTACCAAAGAATATATTAAAAGGTTTTCTTTTAGTACTGTCATCACCATTTTTGATAAAAAATAAAAGAAATAAAAAATTAAAGAAGAAAAGATGTCAGGATTTCATCATCACCATCTCACTAGAATATTTCTAGCCTTAGATCCCATTTTATTATTAATGGGACTGATTTATATCTCTTCATGCACGAGTACAATTTGAAAATTGTATTGGTGCACAATTAAATCAGAATTAATATAGTGTATAGGATATTTTAAATATGTCTGAGTTGCCACATATGAAGCGTGTATGGGTGTGTAATCAAAAGGCTCTGTTGAATTGAGAGTTCCTTCTTTATTCTTACACCCTATTTTCTGGGGAGGGAGGATTATAGCATTATGATTTGATTACACGATTCAGGTAGCACTACGGAGCATGTATCAGCCTTACAAACTTGAGCCTATCAACATCGTGGTATTACAAACTTGGGCCTATCAACCTACATGGTATTAGGGTTTCTTTGGGGTACCCTTTGATTAACTCCCACCAGCCTACTCCTCAGGAGTTCAAATGTTAGCTGCACCTTTATTTTGGAATTTGGGTCTACTTCTATTTTTATACACTTGATTTCCCATAAAGAAAATGAAAGAAAGAAAAAAAATGAACTACGGCCCTAACTGCGATACTTGGGTTACCACTTTTACTCTTTGGAGCCGGTGTCACTAGTTCTCGAGTCTTTAAGCTTCAATGGGCACTCGCTACACGGTTCGTGGCTCAGCATAAAACGACGGAAAAAATTATTTCTTAATTACAGTCACATTAACGAGTAAAAAAATAAATAAATAAATACCGGGTGTCCGAGAATTATCTGTACAATTTTTGGCTGTTATTAAAAGTCAACCATGAAGTGTAGAAATTCCAGTTTTGTCCCATTTTACAGAGAAACTCATTACGTTTTTTCTGATAACAAGTTTTGACAAGTTTTTTCTTTTTTGTACGCGCGTGACAGACATTGATGATTTAAAAGCAAGAATCACAGCTGCTATTGAGCGGATTGATGTGGATATGCTGCAGCGTACATGGCAACATTTGGATTATCGATTGGATGTTTTGCGAATCACTGATGGTGCACATATCGAAAGTTTGAAACAACGTTACTTTAATAAAAGAAACTTTTGAAAATACAGATTCTAAATAATCTTGTTTAAGAATTTTACGTGTGTTATCAAGAATTTTATTAAAAGATGAAATTGTACAGATAATTTTCGGACACACTGGAATTTCTAAAACACTTGTCAAAATTTGGTATCAGAAAAAACTTAATGAGATTCTCTGTAAAATGGGACAACACTGGAATTTCTACACTTCATGGTTGACTTTTAATAATAGCCAAAACTTGTACAGATAATTCTCGGACACCCTGTACATTGTGAGTGAATTGGTCTTTATATTTTTAACTTTTGCATATTTCCACGGAACCCAACTATTGCTCCTCTTAGGACTCCTAAAACGAGGAACTTAGACTCAAATGGAATCATTTTAACAGAAAAACTGTCACGCCTTTTTCTCTGCTCTCTCACTGACGCTGCAGTTTCTCCATTCAAATGAGACTTCGGATTTCCATCTTGCGTTTGGATGGAACGTTTCTCTTTTCTTTTCCTCACGCACCTGGAACGATATAAAAGTTTACGCATCTTATTTTACGAGTTTTATTAAGTTTATACCCAGTTCATATTACCTAAGTACCCAAAGTAGGCTATTTATCCTTAATAAATTCTACATTCATGAAAATCTATCGTTTATAGAAAACCACATTATTTTAATTGGTCGAAGAGATAGCTAGTGATCGCTAGTTTGTTCCTGATCGTATAGGCGAGCGGTCAGACCCCGATTTAAACAATTTTAATTCCCCCCCCCCCCCACACACTTGTACAGGAAGTTGTAATATGTTTTTTATTAGTCCTTTGCGTTCACTGAACACATTTTTAAGTGTTGTCTTCAGATTTTGATGTGCGGTTCCCATGGAAACGCCAATATAAACAAACACCAGAATATACCTGAAACTTTATCCAGATGATAATTTGTTTTAGTTTCGAAATGAAATACTGTTAACTAATCAACCTATACTGTTTATTGTAAGTGTTTACTATCTAGATACAAAATTGAATTATCACATTATAGTAAAACGTAATACAATCATGTATTGTTATAGGTTAGGCCCAGTTTTAAATTTACTTCCTCCTTTTATTATCACAATATTAGAATAAGACAAATGTGTGCTGTGACAAATATTGTGCAAATGTGTGGTATTATTGAAAACCACAGTTTAATTATTGTTATTTTTATTTCAGACGATCATCTATATCAAACATGGCAGAACCTGACTCAAGTCCATTAAAATTTGTACAGGTGAAGAAACAGAGGCTGTCAACAAATTGGGAGAAATGCGTTATATGTCAGCAGAGTCGCAAAGAAAAACTGGTTGTACACACAAAAGTGTGTATTGAAACATTATTGTCAACATCATTGTTACGGCAGGATGACCTTTTACAAAGACTTGAATCTCAGTTTCATGACCTTACATGAGCTCAAACATCCAAGCTTACAGATTTTTCAATGTGTTTAATATGCAACGCGCGAAAGAGGAACAGCATACATAAGGTACAAACAACTACGTGTCAGAGTAATCTCTATCAAGCAGCACAAGCTCGGAAGGACATTTCTATGCTTGTCAAAATTGAAGACCTCATTGCAGCTGATGTTGTTTACTACAAATCCTGCATGGCAAGCTATACAAGCAAACATAACATCAGTGCTTCAAGAAAAATGGAAGAAGGAGAGAACATATACGAGAAGGCATTTATGGCACTAGTAGGAGAAATAGATGTTAATCTACAACAAGGAAAAGCTTATAAGTTGAAAACCCTGCTAGACAAATTCTAACAGCTTTTACCTGACCACATTGATACCCAAGCATACCGTGCAGAAAAACTTCAGCGCCCTCTCATGAAGCATTATGGTGATAACATTGTTATTCATGCCCAGCGAGGACAGTGCAAGCCAAGCATTGTTGTCAGTAGAAGTGTCAGCTTAGGAGATGCTGTCAGAGCCTTTGCTCAATTGAAGGAAGATTTCAACTCTAATAAGATGACACTTGGTTCTGCTGAAGAATAATAAAATGTTCCATTGAATTCAGAAAGCTTACTTCATTCTGCCATTGGTATGCTTAGACAAGAAAGCACAAATTGAAAAGCCAACTGAGTACTACACAGCTGCTGAAATCGGCCTGAAAACATCTGAAGAATTTTTTCCAGCACTTTTACAGAAGGCGTTTCTGTGGTTGCTGAGCAAAGAGGCATTTGAATCGTGTGATTCAAATTACCAGCCAGCAGAAAAATTACAACGTAGAGTCTTAGCTCTCGCAGAAAGTGTTATTCATAGCAGTGACAGCAATATTATAACCTCCCTTCGTCTAGGACTTGCAGCGCAACTCCATCATGATCCTGGAAAACGAGATATAATAGACACTCCCCATGTCCATGGTTTCCCCATAAGCTATGATCATCGACGTTTTTTAACTGCCCTAGGAAAAGATGAGCTTAAAAGAATGCAAGATCGCATATACATACCACGTGTCTCACGACAATATGGAGGAAAGCTGATTCAAGAAGGTGACGACAATATTGATATCAACTGTGCAACCATTGCTGGAAAGGGAACATTTCATTCCATGGCCCGTGTTGTATTTCAGGAACAGGCTATTGATACAGTTGGGACTGGTCTGGTCGACAGAGTGAAGATTGGCCAAGAAAAGTCATTGTCTCTCGACTGTGATGATGCCAAGGCATTGAAGAATGTATTGCATTATGAAAAGCCCATAAAACGACCAGAGCCACCTTGCCGTGATAATGCGAAGATCAAGGTGAAATTATTACATACTGCTGGATCAGACATGCAGGTAGCGGATCTTGCTTGGATGTTTCTGAGAGCGATTCCGCGTGGTAACCTTTCTGTTCCTCCACGAATTGACTATAGACGCAGACAATGTAGTAAGAACTGCAGTTGTGCAACGAATGATATGGAATGCACAGAGGAATGTGTCTGCAAGGCTACTGAGCAATGCATGAATGAACAAACCCATCACAAACCACCGCATGTCCAGATGGTGCAGTTCATTTTAGGACATGTTGTACATTTCTGTACGAGGGGGGTATTAAACTAAAAATATGGCCTGTTATCAGGGTTGGGCGCTCGCCTAGTACAACTCCGTGGTGTGGTATCATGTGGCTACGATCCTACACCTCTTAATGGCTGTTTGCCACCTCATCCCAGTGTACGTACGCACGCGTTTTGCGCCCTCGAACTACTGTATGTAGAGTGGGTTTTTATTTTCATATTTTGACCTTCACGTAGAAAAAAAAGTGAAGTTTTTTTGCATTTATACTTTCTGTTTCTTTTTGTTTCATTTCATATTCTTCATTCAGATCATTTAATTAAAAATCCCTCTCGATATACTATACTATGTCATTTCGATAGTGCCTGTAATATTTCTCGATATTATGTTCTCGGGACACGTCATATCTATCGCCGATACATTGTTTTTCATAGGAATAATCCCTTTTATGAAATTTTTTATGTCTTTCAGTACCATAAATCATTGTATCTATCATCATAAAATCTTTCATCCCTGTATCTAGGATTACTATATGTACCATCATACAATCTCATCCTTTTGTCTCGTATATTCAACACTGTTGCTCTCCTCTAACCCACCTCTTCCGCGTATAAAGTCAAAGTAATCATTACACTCATAAGTATCCATCTTCCTCGGATCTTTCTTTATTGTGTAAATATTCGGCATACTCAGGACATTCACTAAGTATTTGGACAAAAGAACTACATTCGTAACATTCTTTAATTTTATTATTTTTAATACAACCAAGATATTATTAACACTGAACAATTACAACACGTGCGTTACTCATTTATAGGTAGACAATTTATTTTTTAAATTAATCAACAAACGTTGAGAAAATGAGAAATCAATTTAAAACACATGATGAAAAATTCACGAAAATTAAAGACAAAAATTCATGGCAAGTGATAATATGCTTTTACTCTTTATATTGTAATGAATTATGGATCCCATAAATATATTTATTTGTCATTATTTGAGGCTTTACTTTAGGAACGTTATTGTTAAAGATAGATGTGCGGGTCCTGAGAGAGCAGAAACGGATTCGAATTGCAGATTACTGCTTACCTACTATTCCAAATTTTTTGGTACAAATAAAGATCTGTTATATTGTCTCGATGCTGATCTAGTAGACACCACCACTAATCCAAGTTTCGGATTTGACAGATGTGGTCGCTTCTTGGTAGAACGAAGATTTGAGCTTCTTCATAGAATGGAGGGTCTGGTTTTTTTCAGTCGATAACGAAAGGTCTGTACTTCTTCATACGATGAATCCATTTATATAGCTTCATACTCTTCATACGATAAATCCGATGAATTTCGTACCCTTTAAAACAAACGCGATGAATGGGCAACGAGTGGAAACAGAATCACGCAAAGGAGCAGCACTCTGACTCCACATTTATATTCTTGGTGTTTGCGTGTTCAGGACTAAATATGATGTTTAGTTTCCATTCACCTCAACTTCGTTAAAGTGTAATAAATAATATTAAGATCGCAGAGATTCGTCTTTCTCCTTTCTTTTTTTTTTCTTTTTCTTCTCCGTTCTGAGGAATTTTAGTATCGATGATGAAATGGTGAAGGTGGAGGGAAGGGAGAAAGGAGTTTTTCCAACCCCATTTTCATTATAAGTTAATTCTTAGTGCTGAATAATCAGTTTTTCCTTCCAAGTTTCTTGAAGAGAAGCAAGTTAACGAGGGAGAGAGTCCTTTTTATTGTTTTCTCTCTGCGTATTTTCTTTCGGGGCCCTCTCTGTTGTCCCTAAATCTTATCGAGCTACATGAGCTTTAATAGGTACATGGGGTAAAGGGAATTACGTAAGTTGGGGGATCTAAATGGATATTCTCTTTCTGTAAACAATCATTTGGGAAAACCTAAAATCATATAACTAAAGGTTTTACCAATAACCTTCGTTTTGCTTCCGCCCGAATTGTTCATTCTGAACAATAACGTAACGGAGCTTGTTGCTCCACTTTAGGCCTATAGCTTAACGTGGAATCCGAACCACGACGCACCATGAGTGGTCAGAAATTATAAAGTTCTCACTCCGGCTCGCTCTCACGACCTTCCGATCATCATCAGCCCAGCGTCTTAACTACTAGGCTACCCAGGGTACCCATTTACCTACCCACCAAATTTGATTGTATCGAAGGATGAACAGGTGGGTTTACTGCGCGCCAAATGCTGTCACCGGGTATCGAACCCGGGGCCGGTTGATTCGTAGTCAGCGATGCTAACCACTACACCACCGAGGCACATATATGATATATATCAGATTAACGGTTTGTTTATTTAAAGATCATAGTGGAGAAGTTCTGCTATAAACGTAACTTGTGAAAGTTGCACCTTTCGCCTTCCCTCCCCTCCCAAGGGTAAGATTGCATCCCCTCTCTAAAGGCACAAAAGCACGTAACCAGGGTAGGGTAAGGTGAACGGACTCTCATAAAAGCAGAGAGATTCTCTAGACATCCGAATCTGGGGAGCAATTTAGATGCATTGACCTTTCAACTTTACGGGGTAACCCCTAACAGTTGCAAACCTGACCTTAACTTGTAAATGTGACATTTCTTTCTTTCAAAAAAAGCTTCTTCATATGGAAGAAAAAACTTATAATTAGTGAAATCTGGATCTATTTTCACAGTATTTTATTTCAAACTCACTTCATCAGTTTATCCTCCGTTGCAATCAATCACTATTGTACGCACATATTTTCATCCTGTCACACAACTTGAGGAGTGTTTCGACGCTTATTATATTTATTTCGTATTAAACGGTTTACATTGCATGTTTGAAATATTTTTGTAATGCAGAATATGATCTACAGTTCTGTGTAACGTAACTAACTGATTTACCTCCTTCCCGATCAATCATGGCTCCATCTACTGACATTTCCCATTACCTTCGTGTTCTTATCTTGACATTGCATAAAGAAAGGTTACCTCTGATAAAAATGCGAAGAAAAACAAGGTTTTGAGGAAGGCGGTTCATTACCCAATCAGAATACAACAAATGACTGGAGAAAATTGAGAATAAAAGTGGTTGGGAAAGAAATAGAAAGTCTACTCAGAGAGAAGACAGACTCATAGTTAGGAAGTCCAAGGTTTTCTTTTCCTATTACGCCAGTCGCTGCTGACTTAAGTGCTTCATCAAATTTTCGCATCTCAATTGACAGTTAAGATACGCGAAGTTGGAATGATGAGCACAACAGCGCAAAACCCCTAATGAGATGTGGAAACCATCTGAAACGAAGGCATTTGACACTGAACCATTAGGGCTAGAGAGAACTAAGCTCACATGAAACTACATTCGAAGTTTTTATCTCTAATAGAAGAATTTATGTAGGAAGAAAAATGGATGAGTGACAAAATCTTATGTGATCCTCGGAGTTAAATATGGCACGACAGTATGAATATATTGTTTGGCTGCTGGCCAGACAAGTTCTTCCGTAAACATTGACGGAATTCTAGTCAAAACGAAATACACACCATTTTGAACATCAGGAAGGAGACTTATTAATGAAGGCTTTGTCTTGCAACAAGCGCTCAAAGCACGCGGCTAAACTCAACGTAAAATGGGGTAAAAACTGCAAATACTAAAATACATGACATGGCCGTCTCAGTCGCCAGACGATGTTGTGGGATGAATTTGATCAGAGTCAGAATGGAGGATTCAACGAATGTAGAGATGCTACGGAACTGACTATAAACTAAATAAAATCATATAAACAATGAATGCCCGCACCGGCACCACTTCCATCTTATAGGCTGTGGTAACACGATGCAAAACGTGTGTAGGTAGAGCAGTGACTGCTAGCAACGGAGAATAATTTGACTGAGTTTGAGCTAAAACGTTGTGAAAACAGAACCAGATTTCACTAATTATCATATGTTTTGAATAAATTGTGCTGTATGTGTGTGATATATATAATGTATGTTACAGTCAATCTGTGAAACCAGTCATTTCACGTAATGCCTAAAAATTTCAGGCATTTCGCGTAATTCGATTGACCCTTAAATATAGGTAATACACATTACTAACCTAACCTAACCTAACCAAATTAATCAAACCTAACCGTAACCACCCTAACCTAACCTAACCTTCACGAAGTCGTTAATCGTTTAATAGAATTACGCGAAATGCCTGAAATTTTTAGGCATTACGTGAAATGACTAGTTTCACACATTGATTGTAACATATATACATACTGTATATATTTTTTAATTACCATCACATTTACAAGTTAGGGTTAGATTTATAAATTTCATAGGTGACTCCATAATTTTGAATGTCTGTGTGTGTGTATATATATATATATACAACTCTGCCCACCGAAAAATTAGTACTCTCTCAAATGCGCTCATGACCTTAATAATACCTCTAAGTTATACACCTTTATGAGGAATATCGAGTAACTGTGACGTCAAAAAGACACCTCTGCGTGCCACTTTTGAAAAAAAAATTTAATATAGCAGAAACCTTATTAAATAGTGAAAAGTTAATGCATAGCGACATACCAAAATATTGGAATATCTTGTCGGGTGTTACAAAAGAATAGAAATAAATTAATTATGTTTATTGGGTACTGCTAATATATTAAACCTTTATCAAAGACTTTTTAACTCTACGTCTTAGTATTTAGTTGGTCCACCCTTAATCCTAATTACAGCCTCTAATCGACATTTAGTTCGTGGCATCGAGTCGACAAGCCTCTTGCATTTTTCTGTAATTATCGATTGGCAGGTTGTCATGAAACACCTCTTCAGTTCACGAAGTCTTCCTGGTTTACGCTTTTGGACCTTCTGCTCAGCAATATTCCAAAGATTTTCTATCGGATTAAGATAGGGAGAATTAGCTGGCCATGATAATACTTCAATTTCATGAGCATCAAACCACGCAGATGTTGCACGAGCCACATGAGTTGGGGCCAGATCATGTTGAAAATAAATGATTCGTCTCCATACAGCTGTTCTGCAGACTCCAGCAGGAAGTATTCTAAGATTTCTTGATGAACGTGACTAGTGACAGTTCTATTTACAAATCATCCCACACCATTTGTATTCATGTAACCTCACACTATCTTATGGATAATGTAATGTGTCGTTTTTTTCTGAATAAAGATTTTGTTTTTGTTTGGATACGTGACTAGACTTAATCGAAGCTTGAACTAAATAACT
Organism: Bathynomus jamesi; assembly: GCA_023014485.1. Taxonomy (NCBI): domain Eukaryota; kingdom Metazoa; phylum Arthropoda; class Malacostraca; order Isopoda; family Cirolanidae; genus Bathynomus; species Bathynomus jamesi. The sequence goes on along the minus strand of JAJOZX010000361.1, from coordinate 1,479,948 downwards.
GGTTCAGATGAACTTCGAATTAATTAAGTTGTACTGAGCTCTCCTTTAATTTCAGCAAAACATAGGACATTATGGGTGGCAAACATTTGTAAAGCCGAACAATTGAGTGGCTGTCAATGTAACATTTTGAACGCTTTATTGTATACTAGGTTCGACATTTTCTCAGTGTTTTACTTTCTGAATATCTCCCAACAGTTGTTGATTACGGGTTTTATAATAAAACGTGTGTAATAAACAAAAACATCTTTATTCGGAAAAAGAATACAACTTGCATAAAGATTTACAATACAGTGTGTCCGTAAAGTCATGGTGGGATTTTAAATAGCTATATTATTGCAACGAAACATGATAATGAGATGAAAAAAAGGCAAATTGAAGAACAACTCTAAAAGAATAACTTTATTTAACGTAGTTCGATATGGGCTCCTCTGGTAGCCCTGCAGACATCTAGGCGGTGATTCAATTCCAGCCACACACGCCCAAGAACATCAGGAGTGACGGATGCGATAGCTTCCGTGATTCGCTCGTGCAAGTGATGAATACCCCTAATGGGTACACTGTACACGCTTTGCTTGACGTAACCCCACAAATAAAAGTCCAAAGGTGTCAGGTCCGGAGAGCGTGGAGGCCATGGCTTCCATCCTCCTCTTCCTATCCATCTCTGTGGAAATTTTTCATTAAGGAATTCTCGAACAACGTTGGCATAGTGCGGAGGAGCACCATCTTGCTGAAAGATGACATTATTGTCAATAAATTGGGGTACTGCAAAAATGTTCCAACATAGCGAGGTAGTTGTGTGACGTCACAGTGGGTTCCGCGAAGAAAAATGGGCCAATCACTCGATCTCGTGCTAGAGCACACCACACATTAACTTTCGGGCTATTACGCTCATGTTCAACATAGGCATGTGGACAGCCTAGACTAACTACGAGATAAAGGTTAAGCTTAGCCTAGACTAACTACAAGATACAACTTTGAGAGTTGTTCTTAAATTTGGCATTGTTTCATCTCATTATCATGTTTCGTTGCAATAATATAGCTATTTAAAATCCCACCATGACTTTACGGACACACATCACCGCCTAGATGTCTGCAGGGCTACCAGAGGAGCCCATATCGAACTACGTTAAATAAAGTTATTCTTTTAGAGTTGTTCTTCAATTTGCCTTTTTTTCATCTCATTATCATGTTTCGTTGCAATAATATATTTAAAATCCCACCATGACTTTACGGACACACTGTACTTCTCAATAATTTTCTGTACAATTTATATTTTTTATACGACCTTAATATATTTACAGTATTTTAATTTGACTAACCGTTTGACGAAAAGTAACAGTACAAACTGAGTAGTATGGGCGCGTTTGGGGAGACAGACATGGATCAATTTGAAAATTCCCCCCCCCTCACCGTCTTTCATGAGGATCCTTCACCGTCCTTCATGACGGTCCCTCCTTTATAAGGTGTCTTTCATGGTCTTTAAAAAAAAAAAATTCATCCTCGCCTTCCTCCGTGGGGAAAAAAAAAATTCATCCTCGCCTTCCTCCTTGGGAAAAAAAAAAGATTCATCCTCGCCTTCCTCCTTAAAAAAAGATTCATCCTCGCCTTCCTCCTTGAAAAAAAAAAGGGTTCATCATCGCCGCCTTTCACGAGAAAAAAATCCTCCTGTCCTGTTGGGTTCTTTCAAGGTCTTTCATGAGACAAACAAAATCAAACAAACGGACAAAAGCAGACAAAAACAGAGTTTGACACTCAATTTTGAGCTTATACCCTTAAACATTAGAAATGAAAACTTAAAATAAATATCTGAAAAAAGGTTTAATAGGCCTAACGAGAATATCGACCGACCTCAAAGCACATTATTATATCCAAATACCACATTACCTACTCATTCGCAATTCCATTTTCAAATATTAACAAATTGCGAACATCACAAAATAGAAACTCAGATTAATCACGTTTTAAATTAATAACAATTTCTTTGTTTATTATTTGTATTATATGAAGTTAAATAAAAATACTAAATAAAATTAAAATAAAACATTTTATTTTCAATTATCGGGGTAACTTTTACTTATCCTAATTAAAATTCACTTATTCTACATTAATATGAAATGAAGCGAAATGAAATGAAGTGAAAGGGCTTATTGGCGGACTATACCCCATATGAGATATATTATTAAGCTACATTATGTAGTTTAGCCAATATAACTATTATTGTTTATCATCAATTACCAGGTTAAACATTATTATTTGTTTACCAATATATATATATATATATATATATATATATATATATATATCAGTGGCGGATGGTGACTGTGTGAATTGGGTGTGCGGAATATCATGTGGAATAAAATTAATAACTGAAATTCATGTTAACTTAGTTATTAATAAATCTTAATAGTAATATGGTAAGCATACGCAATCCACATTCTCAATATTACACTAAACATTTGGAGAATTTAGGTGAACTGTAAAAAATCTAACACCAATTTCCTACGGGCTCCTTTAAGCATCGAACTTATTTACACATAAACTCAAGTCTTCTTTTGGAGAAAAATAGTGAGCAATAACGATGAGAAGCCGTCTGACGCGGGCCATGGCAACATAGGCCCCGCCAACTTTACCATATATGGAGGGTGTTCTGTCCACAGACAGCACACTCTCCATCCTGATCCCTCGCTCTTTCCTTTTTCCATTTGATTTGGCATGGGGTAAACAAATTTATATTCCCATCGTAGGGGAAAGAATATATATATATATATATATATATATATATATATATATATTATACTATATATATTATATATATCGCCGCACCGCAATACTGAAATTTCGCACCTCAAAGTATCTTTACTATACAGTAGAGGTTTTGTATCCCGGTACTCTCCTCCCATTTCATTGTCAACCCTGGTGAACTAGCTTACAACTTTTCTGTCCTAAATAACCTGGAGCAGATTACCCTGCTCATATCCCTGGTTGCATTAGAGATAGGCCCAACATTCTGGATTTATTTATTACTTCTCATCCTTCTTCTTACTCTGTGAAATTTTTCTCTTCATTGGGGACCTCCGATCACAATCTTATAGCTGTTTCCTGTCCTATCGCTCCAATACGGCTTTTGGGAGCCTTAGGCAGTACTGCTGTGATTTCCTATGGAATGCTTACTGCATCCGTGGCCGGGGCCCTTCTCGGTGTGCTGAGCGCATCAGAGATCTGATTCTCTCCGGCATGGAGGTGTACATCCCATATTTTATCCCTGCTGCTAATGTTAAAAACCTTGGTTTAACTTTACTTGATCTAATGCTAATCGCAACAGAGTGTATTCAGTATGAATATGTCATTTGTGCAATAAGAAAGGTGTACCTTTGGCGAGGTTCACAGACCCCGAACCATACTCAAAAGGCTAATGTGTGTGTGTGTGTGTGTGTGTGTGTGTGTGTGTGTTGTGTGTGGTGTGGACGGGGGTTGTGGAAGCTGCATGATGCCTTGAAGCACAATGTTTAAAACTCAAAGTTTGAGAAGTATTTCGTACGTGTTTAATTTTACTGAAATTTTTTATGGCTTATAATTAGCAGCTATTTTGTAAAATTATTGTCATATCATATAGCTATACGCATGGATGTGCTTAGTGAAGGAACCAACGTACTGCACAATGATTATAAGTGCATATACAAGGGCAGAGAAGAGGATACCAGATCGGGTGTGGCAATTATACTGTCCCCCCGATTTTCTGAACATGTTATTTAAGTGATAATGAAGAGAGAGATTGATGGGAGTGACCCTGAGCCTAAACGGAGAGAGACTTGGTAATCCAGGCATATGCACCGCAGAGTGGAAGATCACAGGAGGAAAAGGAAACTTTTTATGAGGATCTTCAGGGAATGATAGATGGGTTGCCTTATGGAAACAGAATTTTGATGGGAGACCTAAATGGCCATGTGGGTGGAGATCGAAACGGAAATGAAGACGTGATCGGGGCATTTGGTGTGGGGAGAGAAATTTGGAAGGGGAAATGCTGGTAAATTTTTGCGCAAGAAATGTTCTTAGTATAATGAACACATTTTTTAAGCACCAGGATTCACATCTCTATACGTGGTATGGATGGAATAGTAGAACCGGAAATTATGATAAGTCCCAGATAGACTTTATTGTGGTAGATAAAAAGTCATTGGTGAAAGATGTAAGAGTAGTACCATCTGTGTCTTTTGACTCGGATCATAGACTTGTTAAAGCCAAAATTTTGCTTCCAGTACCACAAAATATAAAAATGCCTAGAAGGAGAAGAGTGTGCACGGAGAATATACCAGAAAAACTGGAAGAGATTAGAACTAGAACTGACGAGGTTTTCGGACAAAGGGTAGCTACAAATAGTGGAGAAGGTTTGGGTTGAGTTTAGGAGAACGATGGAAGGAATACAGCGAGAGGTGATTGGAGAAAGGGTAGTTGGTGGGTCAAAAAAGAAAAAGACGGCATGGTGGACCCAGGAGGTAAAGGAGGCAGTGACAAATAAGATGCGTGCTTTTAGGAGATGGCTTAAGGATAGAAATGAGCAAACAAGGTGAGAATATGTCCAAATGAGAAACCACACCAACGAGGTTAAAAGAAGAGCGAAACGCTCTGTGTGGGAGAAAATAGGTAGCGACTTAGAAGAGGATTTTCAAGGCTCGAAGAAATTACTGTATAGCATGGCTAAGAAGTATAAAAAAGGAGAAAGCAAGAAAACAACAGTGGCGATTAAAAATGCACATGGTGGAGTCCTCACTGATAAAAGCGAGGTGGCCGCACGCTGGAACGAATACTTTAGACAGCTTTTGAATAACGAGAACCAATATGATGAGGTGAGACGGGAGGAGCGGGTAAATCATGAGGAGCATGAAGGGGACAGAGAGATCACTAGAGAGGAGGTTATTCAAGCACTAAAGAGGATGAAGAATAATAAAGCTCCTGGGCCGGATGCAATTCTCACAGAAACACTAAAAGCAGCTGGTGATCCTGCTGTGGACTGGCTGCTGAGCATTTTCCGGGTGGTGTGGTCGCAGGGAATTGTACCGGCAGAATGGGACAGAGCAATTATATGTCCTATACATAAAAAGAAGGGAAGTGAGCAGGAATGTTAAAACTACCGTAACATATCTTTGATGTGTCATGTGGAGAAAATATATGAAAGGATTTTCGAACATAGAATACGAAACATACTGGAACCTGGGTTACTGGAGTATCAATGTGGCTTTCGTGCAGGCCGGAGTACTATAGATCAAATTTCAGCCATAAGACAATATCTTGAGAAGAGCCGAGAATTCAATTTGGGCCGCTTCATATGTTTTTTTGATCTGGAGAAGGCATTTGATAGTGTGCCCAGGGAGAAGCTGTGGGTGGTTTTGAGTAAGAGAGTGCCACCCAAGCTTCTGAGAGCAGTAATGAGGACCTATAGGGTCTCCCAGAGCACGGTGGTGGGATCGGAGAAGTGGTTTGATGTAAGTACAGGAGTTAAACAAGGGAGTGTTCTGTCACCCATTTTATTTATAGCCTACATCAACAGGGTTATGGAACACATAACTGAGGAAATTGAAGAGGAAATAGAAATTTTTGGATATGCTGATGATGTGGCTGTTGGGACTAACACAGCACAATCCCTGGAGAGAATTATGCAGAGGTGGGATGAGAGATTGAGGGAGTATGGTCTGAAACTGAATTATGATAAAACTGAATATATGGTGGTAACGAGGGGAGCGAACGAGGATGGAATCTTTGTTAGGGGAAGGGAACTGAAAAAGACGGACACATTTAAATACGTTGGTATTGTGATAGCAAATGATGCGGGTATGGATACAGCGGTGAATGAAAGAATTGCTAAATATAGCAGAAATGTTTCCTTCCTGTACCCCCTATTGAAAGATCAAAACATCCCTAAAAAGGTAAAGACGCATATATACAGTACTCAACAATATTGAAACCAATCTTACTATACGGCAGCGAGACTTGGGTACTAACCACAAGGACGAGGGGAAAACTGCAAGCAGCTGAAATGAGGGTCCTGAGATTGATAGGAGTAATAGTGAGAGAAACCAACTGAGATGGTACGGGCATGTCCAACGAATGCCGATGGAAAGGACAGCAAGAAGAATGCTGGAATGGGCCCCTCAAAACGGAAGACCAGTTGGAAGACCCAAGATCCGATGGATGGATAACATCAAGAGTGATGTCGAGAAGTGTGGAATCAGTCTCCAACGGGCGAACTTGATGTGTGGAGAGGGCTCCCAACTGACAGACCGCTTTAAGGTCTACCAGGCGCCTGGTAAGAAAGGTAAGAATATATATATATATATATATATATATATATATATATATATATATATATGTTATACATGTTATACTTTAATTTATAGTCGAAGTAGAGCAGCGCTCTGATGACAATTATTTTGATGTAATTTCATTCATTCAATAATTCTCAAGCTATGTATGACTCATTTCCTTCCGAACGGAACTCACAAGCAGTGACGCAGACGGTTTCTTTGATTTCACTTGGGAAAAACAGATTGTGAGAAGCTCGTTCTACAACGTTCTCAGGCGACGCCAACCGCTTGCGTGGTGGCGTAGCCAAGTTCCGTTCCTTTGGCTATATAAGAAGGAGATCAGCGCCCTTAATGCAGATTCCGAGGAGACGGGTCTCCGAGCTGAAATGGCGGGCTATCAGTCAGTTAACGGGAATTGCTTTTGGAAATTGGAAGATTAATGGGTTTTCAAGTGAAGTCTAACTGTGTAAGGAAAAACGGCAGTAGCTTAGCAATTGACTCATACAAGCTTGGAGACTCAGAACGGACAAGGGTGTCTTAGAGGGGTCTCTGGCTTATTTAATATCTTACAATGAAGAAGTAAATTTTTATGAAACTTTTATTATTATTGTTATTAAATCTCTGTTCTGTATAAAAGAAACATTTGATTCACTATAACTGATTAAACTTTATCTCGCCTAAATTCAAATTAAAAATCGTGTGAGCCGTTGTGTTTATTTTCTACTCTTTGGACTTTGATAACTGGGAAAAAGAAAATCACGGGCTCACACAGTCCTTCGCGATTGTGGGAATATGAAGAGTAAATTATTTTTGCATCCAGGAGTGCTTAAGTAATACCCTCTCTCGAGTAACATCCTGAATTTGCCCGAACTCGCTGAGAGGCGTATTATATATATATATATATATATATATATATATATATATATATATATATATATATATATACAGGGTGTCCCATAAGTCCGGCATCATAGGAGAAATTCATATTTTTCTATTTCTACAAACCATAATTCATATGCTCGGGATGCCAATTTCCCGCCACCATTCTGTTCAGTGACGAGGCTGTTTTTTATGGAAATGGTGAGGTAAATCGACAGAACACCCGCTACTGGTCTCAAAACAACCCTCAATGGTATACCTCTTCAAAGGAACAAGGTGTATCTCGGGTGATGGTATGGTATGGTTCCAGCAAGACGACGCTCCTGCACATTACAGCACCCAAGTAAGGGAATACATGTACCAACAATTCCCTGGTCATTGGATAGGACGTCGAGGGCCTGTGGAATGGCCAGCTAGAAGCCCGGATCTCACGCCACTAGATTTTTATCTCTGGGGCCACTTGAAAGCGCTGATATACGCAGAGAAAATTAGAAGTGTTGAACATTTGCGGCAGTGCATTATTGGGGCATGTAACACGATTACTCCTGACATCATTCGCCGTGTGCTTGCTAACTGGGTATCACGTCCGAATTTGTGTATTGAAAACAATGGTGGACATATTGAGCACGTTCTGTAAATAAAAGCTTTTGTTTTGCCTTTTTTATTATTTTTCCTATGATGCCAGACTTATGGGACACCCTGTGTATATATATATATATATATATATATATATATACACGAGGGTAATTCAATAAGTATCTGCACTTTTTATTTTCACAATTTTATTTTCACATCTGATAGATTATAAACACATCACTTCTCAACATAGTCTCCCTGTTTCTCAATAAACTTAGTCCAGCGATCTACAAGCTTCCTAATGCTATCACAAAAGAATGTTTTTGGCTGTGTGCGTAGCCAGTTATGCACCGCCTCCTTCAGGTCATCATCTCCTTGGAATCGCTGACCTCTCAAAGGGTCTTTTAGTGGTCCAAACAGGTAAAAATCCGAAGGTGCCAGGTCTGGACTGTAGGCTCTATGGTCGAGAATGAAAACCGAGATGAAACCTGGATCCATCACTATGAACCAGAAAGCAAACGACAGAGCATGCAATGGAAGCATCCAACATCTCCCGTTGCAAGGAAATTCAAAGCGCAGCCGTCAGCAGGTAAAGTTATGCTGACCCTGTTTTGGGATACACGAGGCCCTATCCTTGAACATTATCTAGAGCGTGGAACTAAAGTAACAAGTGCATCGTATTCTGACATGCTGCGGAATGAGTTAAAGCAAGCAAATAGCACAAAACGGAGAGGGAGAGTGTCGGAAGGTGTTATTCTGTTACACGACAATGCGCGCCCTCATACCGCTGCACAGACTAGAAAATGCCTTCAAGAACTTAAATTTGAAGTTCTCGACCATCCAGCCTACAGTCCAGACTTGGCATCTTCGGATTTTTACCTGTTTGGACCACTAAAAGACGCTTTGAGAGGTCAGCGATTCCAAGGCGATGATGACCTGAAGGAGGCGATGCATGACCAGTTGAAATAATGAAAGAGTGAAAATACCGATTAACCCTTGCGTTAAAGAGTTGGGTAGAAAAGGAATGAAAATGTGTCGAAAGTCTGGTACCGCGTGTTCTCCTTAAAAGAAGAGGCATGTAGGTAGGGACCCGAGCATTGGATACCTTAGCCAGAGTCAGTTGAAAGGGGTTGGCCGGCTGGCAGCTTTGTCGTGACGTAAGATATAGGAAAGGCAACCGTATCACTCTACGCAGCACTGGGATTCGAACAGACGACTGAGCAGGGTCTTAGTACTGCTGGGCGGCACCCTAACCAATCGACCACGAGACGCTCATTGCTTTGTGATAGCTAATTTAAAACCACTTGCAGTCATGATGCCGTGAAGGAATCTTGCGTTATTATTTGAATGTTCTTTTGTTAGATCAATATTTAAGTCTCATGCAATGTTACCGATATGATTGAAGGTTAGACTTCTATCGACATTTGTAACAAAAGTTGGTACGTTACCAGCTGATGATCGGTAGATGCCTAAAATTAAATATTGGATGTTATGAATATACGTTCAATTGTTCAAGTGTTCCCGATTGCTTATGTTTGTCAGTTCTTCGATATACTTAACGTTTAAAGGTTTTATTACTACGAGTATATGTGATTTGGAACAAAAGTTATATAATCAATAATCACAGAGGGTCAGAAACTGGCACAGCGCTCGGGTCAAAGTGACGCAGCTCATTGCGCTAACAACTGATTTATTATTGCCAGCAGCATTGGGAATCAAACCCCAGACCTCATTGTCTTCACGCAAACAAGTTATGGTGTCTTCTAATTTTGAACTCCACGTTATTTAGAAACTTAAAAAGAAATTCAGTAACTGTTCTAAAAGAATTCAGCGTGTCACTGTTCATCATAAATGACAAAGTGAGGTCTCACAATCATACTGGAAGAAATGAGGAAAAACGTTTCTGAGACATAAAATAATGATTGCCATCGTTCAGTTTTAAAAGTTGACCAAAGTTTTTGACGAAATCAGTTTCGTGTTCAGAACGGAAATATGTTCCAGTTAATATTAAAAATGGGAATTTGTACAAAGTCGTTTCAAGTTTGTATCCGATTCAGAAAAATGAGTTTGAAGAATATGCATTAAATTTAATAAAGATAACTTTTCAATCTAGTATTTGGTTTATATATATATATATATATATATATATATATATATATATATATATATATATATATATATATATAATATATAGATGAAATATCATGCCTGAACACACGATTTTGCATATTGAAAAAATTACTCTCACATGATGGGTTCGAATCCTGATGTGAAATTGTGTGTATATATATATATATATATATATATATATATATATATATATATATGTGTGTGTGTGTGTGTGTGTGTATGTATGTATGCGGCCTGAAATTCGCTTAAAGAAATGGCGGCATGGAAAGATTAATTATTCAATGTTTTTTGGATACAGCAGCGACTGCAGTGTAATTACATATATTCATAAAGTATTATTTAGAATTAAATTATATCTTTTCTTGTGAGTTTTACAACAGGAATTTAAATTTTAATTTATGATAAAAAATAACATATGCGGATTGCAGAAGTAGGCGCTCTATACCCCGATGCAATGGCGCAATGAAAGTTTGGTTCAGGGAGCAGTTACCCCTAATAATCTCCGACTGGATCTGCCACTAATATATATATATATATATATATATATATATATATATATATATATATATATACATATATACACACACACACACACACACACACACATATATATATATATATATAATTATATATATATATATATATATATATTATATATATATATATGAAAAATTATTTCACGAAAGTGACACGTGAAAAATATTTATGATGAATAAAACCACGAAGGGAAAAGAAACACAAAGTGGTGCTCAAGCGCTTTCGTCTAATGACATCCTCAGTGTTCCTGAGGATGTCATTAGACGAAAGCGCTTGAGCACCACTTTGTGTTTCTTTTCCCTTCGTGGTTTTATTCATCATATATATATATATATATATATATAAGTGAACAATGATTGCATATTAATTGTAAACTGTTATTTACCATACAACAACGGCAGTAATCTAGATGAATACATTGATTTGCTGTACAAAATTAAGTCACTATCAGATAACCCCAAATATTCTCACTGTATAATAATGAGGGCCTTCAACGCGCATGTGAACTCGGAATTCTTTGTAGAATTGGGTAACATGTGCGAGTCGGCCAAATTAAGTATAAATGATGTAGATGTATTAGGGGTAACCAGTGGTAATTTTACATACGTTAGTGATATGAGTGGTACCACCAGGTGGATTGATCATTGTCTCACTAGTAATAATTTAATCTAACGGATCGAATTGTTAGAGTTCATATTCTGCAAGATTTCCTTCTTTCTGATCATAGACAATTAGAACTATTAATTAATTTTACCAATTTATGCGCAAACGACGTAACAATACTCGCGTCGATTGGTCTAATGTTAATATGCAACAGAGAATAGAATACAAAGACAGAACAGGTCACCTCTTTAATAATTTAGAAATTTTGCATCTTGCCTGTAGTAATCCTTTCTCAAATGATTCTCACTGTAAACTCATAGATAGGTATTATAGTAAGATAGTATCCCTGTTAAGAGAAGCAGGAAGCCCCCTGATTAAATCTTACAACTATCATGCTAAGATTATTCCTGGTTGGAATGATTTTATTGACCCCCTGAAGAGGGAATCGAAAGACGCTTACGATTTGTGGTGCTTTCATGGTAGACCCAGATTAGGACCACTGTACATGAATATGTGTAGAAGTAGGGGTCAGAATAAGGCGGCCATAAGGCGACGTAAACAGGAAGAAGAGTCTATTCGAGCATCAAAAGCCTGTGAAGTTCGCATAAATAACGATAATAAAATTTTTTGGAAATTTGTTAAGAATCAAACGGGTGTCAAAAGTGTCCTCCCTCCGACAATCGCTAGGGCGTCGGGGGAGGATGAAATTGCAAAGCTGTGGAAAAACCACTACTCTAACATTCTTAACAGTGTGAGTAGGGATAATCTTAAGATAGATTGCAGCGAAACGACTGTGGGAGAGACAAGGAAAAATACTTTGATATCAGTTCCTGAAGTAAAGAGGTTAATTAAAGAGCTAAAGACTGGTTCTGCGTCAGGGGTAGATGACCCATCGAATGAGCACTTAAAATATGCCAATGACGTCGTATGGAGGCATATATCATTGCTTCTATCAGCCATGCTTGCTCATACCTCTATCCCTGCAGAGTTCATGAGGGTATATATCTTGCCCCTGGTCAAAAATAAGTATGGAGACATTCTGTCCAGCAATAATTACAGGCCTATTGCTGTCGCTTCCTGCTTCTCGAAACTACTAGAAAAACTCTTGTTACTCCGATTAAATGATTACCTATCGACATCTCCTAATCAACTGACCTGTGTATCTATGTACTTAAAGAAATAATAATTAAATACATTGACAGTAATTCAACTATTTATAGCTGTTTCCTAGATATAAGTAAGGCATATGATAGAGTGAACCACAATATTTTATTTAAAAAACTAGAAGACAGGAAGGTTCCCATGTACATATTAAATTTATTGAAATTTTGGTATTCCCACCAATCTTTTACCGTTAGGTGGGGCAATGTACAATCTGCATATTTTCGCTCCTCTTGCCGGGTGAGACAAGGCTCCTTGCTATCCCCTATGCTGTTGAATGTGTATATTGACGGATTAATTGCTTCACTTAATGAGGCAACAGTGGGATGTTGTATAGATAACACAAGGATAAATAACTTAGTTTGTGCCGATGATATGGTGTTAATAAGTCCCTCTGTTAAAGGTCTGGATAGGCTACTAAAAGTCTGCGAAGTGTATTCGCAGAAACATGATATTCTTTTTAATGTTACAAAAACTAAGGTTATGCAATTTCATCCTAAAAGCTGTAACCAGCCATCTGATATTAGGTTTAAAATGAAAAGTGAAGTAATTGAAGAAGTCCAAGCGTTTAAGTATTTGGGTCAAACTATTACCAGCTCATCGAATAATGACTCCGATATAAGAAAACAATCTCGAAGCGTTTATGCTGAAGCGAATATGACTATAAGGAACCTTCTGTTTTGTGCAAGTGAAGCTAAAGACACTCTTTCGTACTTTCTGCAGTAATATTTACGGACAGCAACTCTGGGTGAACTATAAAAAAGGTTCTGGCAGAACCCTAAATTTGCTGTACAACAGGTCGTTAGACTCTTACATAAATTACCCCCGAGATGCTCAGCTTCGCAAATGTTTGCTACCCGCAATGTCCCGAGCTTCACGAAGGTAACAAGACGTGCGCAATACAGTTTAATGCAAAGAATTAAAATATCAACCAACCCGAATATCCAAGCTGTCCATGAGTCCTGCCATTTATCCTCTAAGACAGTGCTTCTTAAAGTGGTGAATAAAAATTTTGTTAGTGTGAATGGAATCTTAGGGGTGAAATTATAAGGGTGAATGAGCTGAACTGGACTGAATTATTATAATTTTTGCTCAGGTTTGAAACTGGTAACTGCCTGACCGGGTAAATATAGACTAGTTGGCAGCTGTGCAGACTTGCTTATTGCCAGTGATAGTGAGTTATTAAATTTTATCTAATTATAAAATAGAACTGGTAATTTGTGATAGTGTTAAGTTATGTTATGCTCTTAATAATAATCAGAAATATAGCGATACATTTGTAAGAGTTTCAAGTAATAATTTAGCTTAACTTTATTATTTTATTTTGTTTGCAGATATTTTACAAAGCATTTCAAAAAGTTTGTAATTAAATAAAGCATAAACTGAGGCAGAAATGATATATTAGTAGGCCAAAGATATTAATGAAGCGAATAAAGAAAATAGATATATTATTTAAGGTTTTATATATATAATGTTATAATGTTATAATGTTTCAGACCAACAAAGACCCTAGGATCCACTCATGGCTGGTCTACCTAACTGTGTTCGTAATTGTGTATTGTGTATGTCCTCCGTGGTGGCGGAGGGGACCTACAATTTTACGTGGGTTCCGAACCACAAGAACATAAGAAATTTATGTAAAAACTGCCTGGACATTGGCAACGACCAATTTTTACAAAACTAAATAATTATCAATATAAAACTAATTAATTATCGATTTAAAACTAAAGATAGAATCTCTGGATCCAGAGGATCAAGTCATAATAGACTACTATCCACAAATATGTTACACTCTATATCTATTTATAACCGACATGCAAATATATCAGATCCAAAGAATCCAGTCAATTTCATAACGGTATCCATCAATACTAGTACCTCGCCAACCAAAAATAAGTGACGGTCCATATCGATAGCGGACCAAGTCAAAATTTACAACCATATACATTACAATATATATACTTAGGGGGAAAAGTGTAGGTGTGGCTGTAAAGACTGTACAGTAATGTAGAAATGTGGGTGCACCCATTTTGGGTCTCCCATTTCAAGGTGTTTGTGGGGCAAGTGAAGATCATGAGTTTTTCAATACCTCACAGTACTATGGGGGGGCACCGCTCGGCAGAGGAATCTCTTTAAATGGTGTGTGTAAGGACAGAGAGTATCCCCTAACCCAAGATGCTGCTTCCCTATATCCCACAACACTTGTGTTGAGCTGTGGGATCTATCACCACAAAGCCTTAATTTTACTACCTTAAACTATACCCAATCTATCAACATATGCGTCTAATCGATTTTTAAACATGTTTATAGACGTGCTACTAATTACTTCTACCGGCAAACTATTCCAGCTATTTACTATTCTATGCGTAAAAAAGTTTTTGGCAACTGCTGTCTCGAACCTTCTACTTGTCAACTTACACCCGTTATTTCTAGTCCTATTATATTGAGATATTTCGAAAAAGCTATCTCTATCTACGTTATCGAACCCATTCATAATTTTGAAAACCTGGATTAGATCACCCCTTAGCCCAGTGGTGGCCAACCGCGGCGCATTGCGCCAAAGGTGGCGCATCAAGTACTTTGAAGTGGCGCATCGAGGTCTAGTATGAATTGTGCTAAATTTTCACTTCTAACACTAAATATTAAAAATCAAAGATTTAAGCAGTTAAGATGTAGTTAAGCAGTTAAGCAGTTAAGATGTAATCTCATTAAGGTAAATATTTTTCCCATTATATTTCTATTTAAGGTAATATTATATTATATTTTATTAGTAATTTTTTCACAAATTTTTTTTGGGCGCATCCGAATTAAACCTAACCTAAAAATGGCACGCATCAAAAAATGGTTGGCCACCACTGCCTTAGCCTCTTAGTCTCGAGTGTAGTCAATTTTAACTCCTTAATCCTATCCTCGTACGACTTTGACCGAAGCGACGGAATCATCTTAGTTGCTCGTCTTTGAACTCTTTCGATTTTGTCTATATCTTTGCGCATATGCGGATTCCAAAATTGGACCGCGTACTCCAAATGGGGTCTAACTAATGATTTATAAAGAGGAACTATAATATCGCGCGATTTGTACTCAAAATTTCGAGCTATAAAACCTAACACTTTGTTCGCCTTATTGACCGCTGCTGTACTTTGTTTCGCTACTTTTAAATCACCAGTGACTATAACTCCTAAATCTTTTTCCTGCTCTACGCTTGTTAAATCTTTCCCTGACATACTATACGCAAAATTACCGTTACGCGAACCTATATGCAAAATTTTGCACTTATCAACGTTAAATCTCATTTGCCATGTGACTGACCAATCAACGATTTTATTCAGATCTTCCTGGATTTTACTTCTATCTTCGTCATTAATCACCCTACCACCCAGCTTCGTGTCATCCGCAAACTTGAAATGTACTGACTCGGCCGACATCTAACTCGTTAATATATATATAAGAAAAAGCAAGGGGCCCAATACAGAACCCTGAGGAACGCCACTCGCTACATTAGCCCAACACGACTCCGCTCCATCAACGACCACCCTCTGTTTCCTACCTCGCAACCACTCTTCTAGCCAATTTATTACTACACCCATGATTCCATGAGCCTTAGTTTTTTCAATGAGTCTTTTGTGCGACACGGTGTCAAACGCTTTTTGAAAATCTAAATACACTACATCAACCGCCCGATGACTGTCGTAAACGTCAACCACGCTTTTAAAAAATTCTAAAAGATTAGATAAGCAAGATTTGTTTCACCTAAAACCGTGCTGCGTATTTCTAAGTAGTTTATGCAATTCTAAGTGTTCGACTATACGATCCCTAATTATTGATTCCAGTAGCTTACCTGATTCAGTTAATGATAATAATCATCAGATTTGGAGTAATAAAGATTGTTTATAAGGTAAGTAAAATGTAAGAATTGAATGATTTTGGAAAAATTGTATTTACTACTATAAAGTCCAAATGTTTGAGAGATCAGACTTTTCAATATGGTGATGCTGGTTATGTGCACTTCTTTAAAAGTATTCATGTAAAAATATTTTTCATAGTATTATGTATAACAAGCCATTGTGAAGAAGCTTTGTTTTGGTGTGTAGATGTTTTTTATATGAATACACACAGATTATAGTGCAGATTAACTAACTTGGAATTTCTCCAAATCATTGTAAACATATATTTTTCACAGTATTATGTATAATTATTTGTCCAATTATATTTGCATTACAATTTTATCCTTAATCTAATCGGAGAGGTTAGGTTTTATTGGCATATTTTTGCTTCATAAGTTGAGTTGAGCACTTATAAAAATGTTATCTAAGAAAACAAATCAGGTATTGTTGACTGCTTGGCTCATGCATGTAATAATTGCTGAGTTTTTCATATATAAAACACAAAGGATGCATAATTAGGTGTAACAATTCTACTATAGAAAATTTAAATTCTTTATGAGGTACTCCTTGGGGGTTACTATCAAACTTACAACATATTCTTATAATGACTGCAGTGAGGCCACCTGACATGTTATAAATCAATTCTATGTTATTTAATAAATTATTTATAAATGGTGAAATAAAATATATAAAAGTAATTTTTAATCTAATATAAGCTAACCTAACTTTTGAATCGCTGAATTTGAATGTCACCAATGCGATTGTAAGTTTGATAGAGTTATAAAAATTACAATTTCCCTACTGCTTCCTATTCATTGTTTTTCTGTTTTTGTTTGCAGATTAAAGTATAATGTATTTGCTGAAATATTTAAAGAAACAGCTCAAGAGGAAGTGTGTGCAGAAAGAAATAAGTTATCTGAAAAGAAAAATGATGAAGCTGAGGACGAAGAGTTAGAAGCTGAAGCTCGGACTGATACCACGGAGGACTCGGATGATGATTCCGGCAAGGAAAAACCTATTTTGAAGAGAAAATGGAAAGATCGAAATAACCTCTTCTCGAAACCCAAGAAAAGTCGATGGAGTGAAGATTATATCAGGTATGGCTTCTTTCTTCCCAAAGAGGAGCTGACAAGTTTGACTCTTTCAGTACAGTACATGTTTTGCAGTGTCATGTATAGCAACCAGTGCCTTGCTCCTTCAAAATTACACTTATTTAAGAACAAAGCATAGCATTCATCAAAACAAGTCTACAAAATTATTCAAAAGCACCCACGAGTACTTGTGTAAGCAGCAAAATTCATTCCAGTCGATGGTAAAAAAAGACACTGGAAAACCATTTCTTCTGGCATCTCTACAAATATCTCATGCCCTCATGAAGTCGAAAAAACCTTACACGGATGCTGAGAACGTGATGAAGCCGTGTTTGAAGATCGTCGCCGATCTCATACAAGGCGGAAAACTGGCAGTTGATAAGGTTGTGCAAATTCCTCTCTCCAACGACACGATGAAAATACGATCTACTATGATTTGAAGCACCAGCTGATAGAAAAACTGTTGGAAGCACCATTTTTCGCTCTACAATTTGATGAATCAACAAATATAAAGAACGCTGTACAACTCATTGCATATTGTCGTTTCCCAGACCAAAAGCTAAAAATAATTGTAGAGCATTATTTCTTTTGCCTGCCAGTCGGAGTTGAAACAACAGGTGAAGCGATTTTCTCTAAGATAGACGAAATCATGAGAGGTGCAAATATACCATGGAGTAAATGCAGTGCTGCCACAACAGACGGTGCTGCAGCCATGATGGGAAGTAAAAGAGGAGTCACCGCTCGCATCGAAGAAAAATCTCCCAAATGCACATTTTTACATTGTTGCCTGCACAGTGAAGCACTGTCAGCAAAGCTGAACACTTGTTGCAATGACCAAAAAAATTAACTTCAAAAACTGTTGCAAGATATGGTGAAAACTGTCAATGCTATTCACCCACATGCAAAAAAATGTCGGCTGTTCTCAATGCTGTGCAAGGATATGTGTGCTGACTAAGAAACTCTCTTCCTGCATTCTGAGGTACGATGGCTGTCCCGTGGAAGAGTCCTTAAAAGAATCCTGCTTCTGAGAAATGAGTTGTGTGTATATTTTACTAAAGAAAATGAAATGACGTGAAATCATTGCATTTCAACGACGATTTTTGGCTAGCCAAACTGTCATACATGGCGTCTATTTTCGATCATTTGAACCAGCTCAACTTGTCACTTCAGGGGAAAGGCGGTGATGTTTTTGATGTTCTTCGAAAAACAGAAGCCATGAAAATGAAGATCTCCATGTGGCATGCTAACGTCCAGGAAGGCAATTTCTACAATTTCTTCCATTTGGAAAGCTTCCTTAAAGATAGTGAATGGGAAGAAACAACCTGATCTGGAAAAATCAATGAAGAACATCGTTTGCGACCACCTGCAGTTGCTCTCTAGCAATTTTGAGGTATATTTCCCTCAGAAGGATGCACAGACCTTGGATAGTCAGATGTGGATAGTCAATCCGTTCATTACCAGCCACATCAAGCGAGCAGATGTCGAGATCACAGAGGTGTTAATGGAACTCCATCATGACTTCTCCCAAAAATCGTGTTTTGAGACGTACTCCTACTACGGAGACTATTGGATTGGATTACTTGAATTTCCTGAATATAAATCAGTTGCATTGAAGGCCCTTGAAGTACTAGTGATAATGTCAACTACTTTTATGTGTGAACAAGGATTTTCGACTTTG
Source organism: Bathynomus jamesi (assembly GCA_023014485.1). Classification (NCBI taxonomy): domain Eukaryota; kingdom Metazoa; phylum Arthropoda; class Malacostraca; order Isopoda; family Cirolanidae; genus Bathynomus; species Bathynomus jamesi. The sequence continues at coordinate 1,461,110 of JAJOZX010000361.1, read as the reverse complement.
GTAGAATTGAGAGCCAAGAAACGAAATTCTCTTCTAGATGTTAATTCTGTGATGCGGGGTGCTGTGGAGAAGGAAATTGAGCCTCGATTTCGGAAGCTTGTCACAGGAATGCATGAACACCCCAGTCATTGATGTTGCAAACCCGTTTAAAAATATGCACTGGTATGTGTGATGCTTGCCAATAATTAGCTTTGTTTTCATTTTTTCATTAGTTTTCATTAGTTATTCATTTTTTTCTGTTTTATTGATGTACATATACAAAAAAAGATTTTTTTGTTAATAAGAATGCTAGTCACTCATTTTTTTCAGTTTTGTTCAGGTGGTAAAATAAACGATATGTTTTTAGTAATTAATCATTATTCCTTTCCGAACGAAGTGTTGACACGATTCATATTTAATTGTATATATAGAGAGAAAGGAAAATGGAACATAAACACATTATAAGGTGAAGTCGGGGGTGAATGAAATTTTGTAACAATGACTCAAGGGTGAATGACATTGAAAAAGTTTAAGAAGCATTGCTCTAAGCTATGGAATTCTTGGTACCAAAACGTCTGTCTGTAGCTCCACTTAACTCCAACATTACTGTATTATTTCTAATCAACTGTATATATTTATATCCTTAGTATGTGAACTGTCATTGTATTAATAATATTTGTCATATGGACTATAGTCTGCCAATAAACCTTTTCATTTTCATTTTCACTTTCATTTCATTTTCATATATATATATATATATATATATATATATATATATATATATATATATATATATATATATATATATATATGCAGTAAAATCACAGAATAACACGTGATCTTATTAATAAGCAAACAACCACAGGGAAAAGGAAAAAGAAACACGAAATCCGAGCGCTTTCGTGATATATTCACATCTTTAGGGAAAAACAAGGAATAGGCAGATTTTACAAAGTAAATGAGTTAAATACACAAGTGAAAAATTCCCAGTCGGCAACTCAATTTAAAAACCATAAAACATTCTAAAGATTTTTTCAATAGATAACTTAATCTGAAGGAAGCTAAATTATTGAATATAAAAGAACTAATAATTGCTCCTTATACATTATTATTCTGCTCACCACATTAACGTAAAATGATCCGTTCTTTCTGCTTTGTTCCTAAGAGGCTTACGAATTTGTAGCCCAGAGTTCATTGATGACGAAATTAGTAAAATATACAAAATTGCGTTTGATTTAAAATATCCAAAGAACTGCATAGATAAATCTTTAAAAATGGCAAAGAAAACCTTCTACGAAGTAAAGGACAAGATTCCTTATAACACAAAAAATTTGCTAGTGTTACCATTCAGCGAAAATTTCCTTGATCTGCAGAATCTGCTGAGGAATTTTAACGTAAATATTGCGTTCAGAAATTTAGATGTAATTAAGAATTCATTGATTAAGAATTCCCCTTTAAGTGTACAGGGTTGTGTATATAAAATTCCATGCACAATATGTAATAAATTTTACATAGGCCAAACTGGTAAGTCCCTTGAGTTACGTATTAAGCAACATCAATACAGTATAAGAATTGGCCAAGAATCTAACGCCATTTTCATTCACGTAAGAGATACTAATCACCCAATTGACTGGAAAAATGCCTCCAAATTAAGGCTTAGTAAATCTATTGTTAGCAGAAATATAATTGAATCTAGTGTGACCAAGAATAATGTGGATTTGGTCCTTAATATAAGCCCTGGGCTGTATAAATTAGACCCGTACATAATTAAAAAGTTGGCGTAGGGCCTATTGGTTTCTTGACCGTATTCTTTCCCCTTAACGGTTTGCTTTGGTTAAATATTATTTTAAGAACTGTTAACATTCTTATGTGTGCATTGTAATATTTCTTTCGTATATAATCTTTGTGTGCTTGGTGGTTTATTAGACTTGTGATCAGGTTGGCTATTGTAGAAGTTTGGAATATTCTGTAAGATGTTGGCACCATTCCTTTTGTTTCCATTAAATTCTTGCCACTTAATTGCCTGTTTTAATTAAATACTATTTCTTATAACTGTTATAATAATTTTTGTTCTCTGTACATGTTAATTGTCTAATTTCACCTATATAGTTCTTTTATATTCAATAATTTAGCTTCCTTCAGATTAAGTTATCTATTGAAAAAATCTTTAGAATGTTTTATGGTTTTTAAATTGAGTTGCCGACTGGGAATTTTTCACTTGTGTATTTAACTCATTTACTTTGTAAAATCTGCCTATTCCTTGTTTTTCCCTGAAGATGTGAATATATCACGAAAGCGCTCGGATTTCGTGTTTCTTTTTCCTTTTCCCTACGGTTGTTTGCTTATATATATATACACTGGGTATCAAATTATTAGCCACTTTGCGCTCATCCATTGAATTCGTCAAGGTCACTCACAGTCACTGAATGTCACGACACTGAATGATGGCGACACCTATCTGCGCATACAGTATTAAAATCATTTCATTCTGCGCAAACGTAAACAAACGGCGGCCATTTGCATGAATTAGCAACGACTTTGGTGTCTCTAATTATTAGCCAGGTGCCAAATAAGTGTGTGATTATGGGTCACAAAGGTGATTTAACCTCTGATGAGAAGTCCACCATCGTCTCTGAGCTGGCAAAGGGGAAGACAACCCTGGAAATATCAAAAATCCTGGGAAGATATCACCGCACAGTGAAGAGATTCGTTGAGGCTCCTGGTGCTGTCCGTTCGAGGGCTGACAAAGGTGTGTCGAGGACAGTTTCTCGACGTACCTTGTCTCGTATCAAGCGTGAAGCGGTGATAAACCCGTGCCTGACCAGTGATGAACTTTTCAAACGTTGTGGCGAGGAAAAAGTGTCGAAAGCTACCAGAAGTCGCATCCTGAAGAAGGTAGCCAAGCACGTCAAGCCTGTTACAAGGCCTCCTCTGAAGGTAGTTCATAAGCAGAATCAACTGAAATGGACAGAGGACTACATGAAAATTGATTTTTCAAAAGTCCTCTTCACTGACGAATGCCGTGCTACCCTCGACGGACCAGATGGATGGAGCAAGGGTTGGGTAACAATTGGAGGGAACCGTCCTCATCGTTTGAGACGCCAGCAAGGGGGAGGTGGCATCATGTTTTGGGCAGGCATTGTTGGAGGTATGATGGTTGGGCCATGGAGAGTTCCAGACGGCGTTAAGATGACTGCCAATGCCTACATTGCCTTCTTAAAGGAAAACCTACCGTGGTTCAAGAAGCAGAGGGTCACATTCAAGAGAACGCTGGTGTTTATGCAGGACAATGCACCCTCACACTCGGCTAAGCAAACTACGGAATATCTGCAGCAATTAGGCTTCTCTGGCTCTCGATTAATGAAGTGGCCAGCGTGTTCCCCCGATCTCAACCCGATTGAAAACTTGTGGAGTCTCCTGAAGAGGCGAGTTTATCGAGATGGACGGCAGTTTTCGAGTAAGGATGCACTCTGGGAGGCTGTTGTGGATGCTGCTCGTACCATTTCATCAGATGAGATCCTCACCTTGACGAATTCAATGGATGAGCGCCTCAGGAAAGTTCTTTCAAGTGGAGGATCGTACATCCATTATTAACAACCTTATGAGGTCATTTTGATATTATTATGTTCATTATTTCCATATTTATGATGATTTCTTTCTTTGTACATTGAATATCCAATTAAAAAACACTTTAATGTTTGTTTAAATGTGTTTTCATTATACCTGGCTATTAATGTGAGACGCTGTATTTCAGCTTAAATTATTTAAATTGTTGCCATATCCATACTTATGAACATAACTCCATAAAATTTACACAGACAACCTTGATACACATGAGCTATATATTCAGGATCGTACAAGGTTTGATTACGCGGTTTCTCAGAAATTTCAAAATTTGCGAAGTGGCTAATAATTTGATACCCAGTGTATATATACATATATATATATACACATACATATATATATATATATATATATATATATATATATATATAATATATATATATATTATATTATATATATATAAAGCTTATCATTATATATCCAGGGTGATGCATAAATGTGTTTCATAAATCGCAGGGTGTATTCTTGAGACAAAAGTAAAGAAAAAAGACCATATAAACATACGTCGAGAAACCCGTAGGTTTTAAGCACGTAACAGAAAAATTAAACTCCTAAGGATATTTTACATTTATGCAAATACACAGTGTGATACATTTGTATCATTAAAGTACATGTTCAAAATTTGTTCCTACTTCTTGAATGCATGCTTCAGCACGTTGCAAAATAGGATGGACGAGAGATAGTTAAAGGGGAAAAATAAGTATGAACACATGAGGGAATGGTGGTTAGCGTAATTTACGATGAGTGGGATAGGTAGAGAGAGAGAGAGAGAGAGAGAGAGAGAGAGAGAGAGAGAGAGAGAGAGAGGTGAGGGGAGGCATGAGGCATGCGTTCAAGAAGTAGGAAAGAATTTCGAACAGTTGCTTTAATGAAGCAAAGTATCACACTGTGTGAAAATAAAACCCCCCTCGGGAACCTTCAGTTAACCAAAAACAATATGTGAGTTTGCCTTACATTGCCGGCTTAGAAAGAGTAAAACCGTTGACGAAAGATTTTAAGTTTGCTTTGGCGTTCAAATATTCGTCTACCGTGAAAAGTAAATTGGTTAGGAATAACGTGGCAAAAGAGGAACAAGCCTGCGTCTACAGCATTCCCTGTAAAAGTTGTGATTTAGTATACGTGGGTGAAACTGGAAGAAATATTGAAACCCGTATTAAAGAACACAAATATGCCTTCAGAAGTTGTAATACTAATAATGCCATTTTTTATCACGCCAGCCAAAATAATCATGCTATAGATTGGGAATCAAGTAAGGTACTTTATAAATGTAATAATTATGTCAAAAGAAAAATAATAGAATCTGTGTGTATAGAAAAAGTAGATAATTTTAATTTGTGCGAAGGTACTTATAAGTTAGACCCTTTAATGAGATTCTTGGTCAAAAAATCCCTTACGGAGTCGTGGGAACGTGTTCGAACCTAAGTGTGAATTTCTTAAATGTCTCTGGATTGGAATGTTTCTTTACTCGCCTTTAGTAAATGTAATAATGGAAGTAATAAATGTGGAAATAAATATAAATGCAACAGATGTAATAATAAAGGTAATATTATAAATTTAATAATTAGGGTAAAGGTAATAATAATAAATGTTAAAAAATAAATGTAATAATAAATGCAGTAATTATGTCAAAATATTAGAATCTGTATGTATAGAACAAGAGGATAGTTTTAATTTGTGGGAATGTACTTGTAAGCGGACCCTGTAATAAAATGCCCTTCCAGTGTCGGGAGAACGGTATCTAACCTGGTGCGAATTTCTCATTGGTTTCTGGATTGTTTCCTAATCGGCTTTTTTCATTCGTTTTTCGGTTTAAAGTTCTGTATAATAAACAATAATGTAATAACCAATGTATTAATAAATTTATAATTTCTGTAATAAATAATTATGCAATATTAAATGTAATAAATTTAATAATAAATGTAATAATTATGTAAAAAATATAATAGAATCTGTATGTTTAGAAGAGGAAGATAGTTTTAAAAATTTGCGCGAATGTACTTAATGAAAATGCCCTTCCGGTGTCGGGAGAATGGGATCTAACCTAGGTGCGAATTTCTTAACGGTCGGTCCCTGAACTGCTTTTCCCTCTTGTTTTGGTTCATTCGTGTTTCTGTATCCACCCGAGGAGGATGCCAGTGGGCGTCGAAACTGTCGTGGAAATAAACTCTGTCTATTAGAGTGGGTTTTTATTTTCATATTTTGACCTTCACGTAGAAAAAAGTGAAGTTTTTTGCATTTATCACACTGTGTATTTGCATAAAATGTAAATAATCCATAGGGGTTTCATTTTTCTGTCGCGTACTATAGCTCGAAACCTACTGATTTCTCGACTTATGTTTATATGGTATTTTTTCTTTACTTTCGTTTCAAGAATATATCCTGCGATTTATGAAACACATTTACGCATCACCCTGTATATAACAAAACAAATAACAAAAACTAAATACTTTTATATTATACATTACGAGAAATATTTTGTAAGAAATATACAGCAAATACTTGTTTAATATATTTCCTGAACTCATTGTGGATATTGTCAAACTCAGGCGATAAAGGACGAGTTCGCATAAGAAAAATGTCTCTCTGTCAGGTAACCGTTTAAACAGATGAGGAGTGCGTTAACTTTTAAAATAACTCATTATTTTGCCGGTAACCCGAAAATACTCCGATGAAGGATACTCTTTTATAAGTGAGAATAATGTACGTTGTTTATTAAAGGATTTACCTATGATTCACTTCGTTTCACCAGCTGATTTATGTGTAGTGGGAAAGCACTTCGAGAGGGAGAGATTATAAACTTATTTTTATGAAACTTGTAATAGTTTTTCTTTTTTTTTCTTTCCACATTCATTATTTGCATTTCTGAAGCAAAAGCAATTTGGGTTTGAAAGTCGTTCTTAATGAAGTTTCATTTAAAAGGGAATAGAACATAAAAGGGAGCTGTATTGCGATGTCTGGTGCATAATGAGTTCCTCACTGAAATATGCACGCCAATACTTGCCTGATTATTTACGGGGTTTGCAAATTTAGGTATTACACGCGTTATTTCTTTATAATTTTATAGTGTGTGTGTGTGTGTGTGTGTGTGTGTGTGTGTGTGTGTTTGTGTGTGTGTGTGATAATTCACATATCTAATGAAATAATTTTTTCTGTGATGTAATACCTTTGGTGCCTCGGAACTTTAAAAAATTTATATAAAAAACTAGAAACATATTTACAGTCGAGAAAAAAGATGTTTCTATTAATTAGTTAGGTTACGTTAAATTAGATTAGTTAAGGTTATGTTAAGTTAGGCTAAGTTAGATTAGCGACTAGCTCAATACTTAATGACAACAGAAACACTTGCGTCCGAAACACTTATCGCGCCCTTTTCGGTTCGATGGCACTAAGGTTAGGTTAAGTTAAATTAGGTCTGGTTAATTAATTTTTTAGATATATGGATTTAAAAAGTCGGTACCCCGTTTATGCAGAGATGTGCACATCTTTGCGTGTGTCTTTTAAAAAATTTCTCTATACTTTTAAGGATAAGTTATATATATATTAGGGCTATAACGTTTTTACAACCTAATATTCCTGTACTTTAATTCGATGAACTTTTTCCTAAAACAAAGAAATGAACTTTCATTTTAATATCCTTTTAGAAAAGGTCACCCCGAAATCAAAAAATCGATTATTGCATACGTAACTTTATTGCATATTCCATGTAATATAATAAAAGAACTCACAACATAATCGTTATAATACTTGTACATATATTACTGCTTATTGCTTAGAATAAACCGAAGTTGCAGTTTGTTTTTGTTTCTGCAGGCAGCATACAGTTCCTGCATAACTTTGATTGCACGTTCTGCACACTGATTACTTCTTGGTATCTTGAGTGGGGATGGCTCCTGCTTCCAGTGATTTTCCAATGAGTTCAATGCTTTTTTGTAAGGTTTCAATATTTCTGACAAGTTCTTGAAGTCATTTTCATTGTACATCTGATTAGTAAACCAATATTCTGCCCAGTTGTATGAAATGAATCTGCATACCTTCTCCAAAGTCTTCCTTGTTGTAGGTATAAGAATAAATGCAAGGATAGCTAGAATGGCTCTTGAATGCCACCTCGCATTGCTGATGTTTGGAATTTTCTGAAAGTTAATCAAAGGAAAATTCCCTTTTTCTTCAAAGAATCTAAACACCCGTGTTAGATGGTACAAAAACTTAATATCATCTCTCCATCCTGATTTCTCGAGGACCTCTTCTGTTCCATTAACAAACTGTGCCTTTAGTTCCTCATAATTCTTCACCAGTTGGGATACAAATGGATATTCGATGTTTGGAGAACTGGTGTTAGCACCAAGATCTTCGTCCATTACCAAACGGAGAATCCTGTCCAGAATGTGATGCTGACAACTGATAAATTGTGGTTTGCAGATACCCTTCTCTGAGAACATTCGTTGCAATTTGACAACAACTCCACTCTTTTTCCCAGTGTTAACACTTGTTGTATCAGCAACGATCATCTTTATTGCATTCCATAAGGTGTATTCATCAATAACTTTTGCAATTCCTTCAGCAATAGTTTCAGCCTTGCCATCTTTCAGACGCAATGCATCCAATTTTACTTCGGTTCTTTCATTTTTAAGTACCACTACTTGATACTCATTTTCCTCAATGCGCTTTCCATCAAAATGTAAAGACCACTCTTCCATCTGTAAATTTTCAACCATTTCCTCCTTCAATTTAGCAGCCTCTTTGTATGCTGACTTGTAAATTGCTGCTTGACTTGGTGTTGGAATGTCAATACCATCAAGTGACAACTGTTTGCATATTTTAGCGGCTTTACTTGTTGATACTCCTGTGGATGTCACCAAGTTGGTTGCAACTTTACTTTTGTTATGTCTTCTGGTTGGTGGAGTAATACTCTCATCTTCATCTTCATGCTCGCTCTCTTCAGATTCAGTACCACTACCACCAGATACATGATTGTAAGATGTTGATGCTGATTCAGCAGGCAATTTTCGTCTCTTTGAAGGGTGAATCGTTTCTTCACTTGCAACTTGACCTGTAGAGTACCCCACTTCTCCTTTACTTTCCACTTGAAGGTGGTACAGTCGTTTGTCTTCCGAGGATAACCATTGGCCATTTACTTTAGTGATATCAAAAAGTTCATTCAGGGCATCATATTTTCCCCTCCTGACACATTCATCATAAGTCTTCATCACCTTGTCAAGCTTTGCTCGTATTACTTGATCTGACACATGCGGAAAATTCAATTTATTCTTCCATAATTTTGTAACTTCTTTGGAAATTTCCACTATTCGCTCCTTTCTTCCTTTGATTTCTGTTCCAAGAAACTGGTACCGTCCAATGATTTGGATTTGGAGTGGCATTCTGCATTTTTCTTCTAGTGAAGATTCTTCTAAAGGCACACTTCCTCTTCTTCTATGTGACTGCTGGAATCTCACCAGATTATTGGTCCAGATATCCTTGTTCTTCTGTATGGTAGTATCACTTTTCTTGTGTGACATTATATTGCTTCTGAAACAGAAGGGCGGATTTTTAGGTGAAAAAATATGACCAAATATTTATTTTTTAGGTGATAAGATTTTGGAAAATATTTTTAGAACATCCATAGAACGTCTCACGAAAATATTTATCACCAAATATTTTGGGCTCTATATATTTTTTGAGTTTGACTCCCCTCTACAAAACATTCTGGATACGCTTTTGTTTACGTGTTAAAATGGAAGAAAAATTCAGCAAATTATTATGGTTAATAAATTTAAAAAATGTTCTGGAATGTTCAAGAGTGCAGAAGCGAATTCCACATTTCGCTACGTTTTTTAATTAAGCGAACATATTACAAATAATAAAAGCTTACCTGAAGTTGAGTTGAACTGAACAGTTGAGTAACTATTGCGCAATACTGGACACAAGTGATTCGGTTGATTTCATTTCGTGCTTTTATACAATTTGCGAGTGCATGAAGAACAATGTCGTGTGTTCTAGAATTTTTCTTGTATGGGTGGATTGATATTAGTCATCGAATTTGAGCACCGGAAGTGATTTTTCGGGCGATCTCACGATATATTAGCGTACTGAAAAATTCGAAAATATTTTTTAGGTTAAAACCTAAAAGTCCGCCCTCTAATAATAATATTTATATACTTATGAGTATTAACGTAAATATATGGTTATGGTGATTCAAACTTTTGATTTGGGGGTGACGTTTTTTAAAAACTGAGAGGAATTAGGGTCTTTTTCATTGTTTTTAAGCAAAAGTTCATCGATTTATGATACAGGAGATCTTTTATTCGAAAAAAAGTCTAAACGTTATAACCCTAATATATATAGGGTGAACCAAATGTAGGTGGACAGTAAATGATAACGTTTATTTTGAGAATACATATTTAATTTTTTTGTATACTATAATACAAAATAAAATTTAAATAAATTTAGTTATAATATTTAATATAATATAACACAAACACCATAGTTATAATAAACACCATAGTTATAATATAATATAACACAAACCGTATTCAACCTACTGTCCACCTACTTTTGGTTCACCGTATATATATATATATATATATATATATATATATATATATATATGTGCATAAATTCATAATAGATCCACATTCATGTCCTTCAGAATTTTTGTTTTCAAACAGAATTTATTTTTTCCCTCAAGTTGAATTAACAAGGCAGAATAATCGTTTGCATTTAAACGATGCAATTAAAATGCTCTCATCAAAATGTTACTTTCAGGAAATTTAAAAAAAAGAATGCCAGTATGATATACAAGAGGTCGGTGGCCACAATACGTCAAGAGCATTTCAACCAAATAGGTAAAGAATTATTTTTAAAAAGAATTTTACAATGTTTCAGTCTCGGTTCGATGAGGGGAGAGGTTCAATTAACAGTGAAATAATTACAGTACTTGGTTAGGCTTTTTTAGCGTAGTTACAAAATCTTTTCGTTTGAAATGTTTCCTCAAAGCGTAGCTCAGATTTGTTCCACTAAATTCAAATTCAAATTGGCATTATTTATTGTTCAAAAAATAGTACGGAGAGAAGTTAAGTACGGTACTTTTTATTTTCTAAGGACACAGAATTTTAAGTAGTGTACATCTTCAGAACCGACAAATATGAGGCAATGAATGTTATTGTCATATCTTACACACATTATGCACAATTTATGTTGTACTAAATTGCGTATAATGTATATAAGTAATTATATGCTGTACGTTATATATAGTAATTTGGATTCATTATTGAAATAAAATTCAATAGTATACATTGATTAATACTTATTTGCATAAACTTAAAAAAAGCAGATATTTAGGCATGAAATTCAATTTTATAAAAGTTTTAGAAGAAATAAAAGCAAAGGATATGAGGAGAAGGGTGAACAGGGAGAGAAACTAATAACCATCCAAATTTTTCTTTTTCACTGAATAAGAAAATTTCTGAGAAGAGTTCGCTTTTAAATTTGTCTCTAGATTATTTCACATTATTAGTCCTCGGTGGTGTAATGGTTAGCGTTACTGACTATGAATCCATCAGCCCGGATTCGACTCCCGGCCGGGGCAGGCGGCGTGTGGTACACCCAGCAGCTGTTCACCCGTCCTTTAGTTGGTAAGTTCAGTCGGTCCCAATTTTGAACTACACTGCTGTGACAGGCCGAGCCAGCTGACAGCAAAATAACTCGGCTCGAATTTCCTAAGGAGTTCAACTCTAGGAATTTGGGCCTCGGTGACAGGCCCTTTAGGTTACCAGGACGTGGTATTTTTAATTTTTGTATTATTTCACATCTCCTTCGTATGACAGGGTCTCATACTTAATGTTTCAAGTGTGAAGTTAGGTTTTGGGACGTAAAAGTTATATCTTACGTTCCCTGAATAGTTTATTTGGTTGTTTGATAAGGCTTCCATAATTAACACAGGAGCTTCCTTATAAAATATTTGTGAATATGTAGGCAGATATTTAGCTTGTGCAGATCATTAATTAACTTCCAAATACTAGATTGGGCTACTAGACATGGGTGTATAATTTAGGGTGGATCGATTTTACATTTTTTTCGATTTCCATATTCTAATAGAGACAAAAACTTGCGCATGCATGAGAAAATAGCCTCTGCAAAATCTTAGCTTAATAGGTAATCATCTTCTGCCCCCGGCAGAGCGATGAAAATCATATTTTAGTAGTCAAAAACGTATTTTTAAACCCTAGCCTAGAGTCATAAAATTTTGCGTGTGTGTTATTTCATGCCTAAGCAACGATATAAATGCTATGGGAAATATATAAATGCATTATTTAAGACAAGAGCCGATCTGAAAATATGTATAATATTATACATATTTTCAGATCGGCTCTTTGTCTTAAATAATGCATTTATATATTTCCCATAGCATTTATATCGTTGCTTAGGCATGAAATAACACACACGCAAAATTTTATGACTCTAGGCTAGGGTTTAAAAATATGTTTTTGACTACTAAAATATGATTTTCATCGCTCTGCCGGGGGCAGAAGATGATTACCTATTCAGCTAAGATTTTGCAGAGGCTATTTTCTCATGCATGCGCAAGTTTTTGTCTCTCTTAGAATATGGAATTCGAAAAAAATGTAAAATCGATCCACCCTAGTGTGTATATATATATATATATATATGTGTGTGTGTGTGTGTGTGTGTGTGTGTGTAGGTGATCTACAGATCTACAGAAGCTAAGGCTAACAAAGACCCTAAGATCCACTCTAAGAGAAAGGAAAGAGGAGGTGGTTAAAGGAGGAGAATAAGGGGTTAAGTACAGTAAGTAGCAAAACCTATCATTCGTGCGTTAACATTCATTCAGAAAAAGAGAAAGAAGGACTCCCCATCATCATCCGCCGGCCACTGCCGACAAGTCGGAAAAATAGTCGAAGAGAATAAAGGAGAGGGTGAAAGATGAAAAGAAGTAAAATAAGAACGCTTACAAACCATGCAAGCACAGTCTTAACTCACTGTCATACCATGCAAACGATAGATACAAGTAAAGAGAGTTACAGACATGCAAGTAAGGAGAGGATTAAAAAAAAAAAGTAGATAGAGTATAACAAAAGTGGTTTAGTTTACTCTACGAGCTACATCTACGTTGGTGTTAGTCTAATTTTTTTTTTTAATTTTATTACTGGCATCACACGCTGGCATGTCACAAGCTTGCATTAGTCGTCAAGAGACTCATCCTCGACCACACCCACAGAGCTCCTGTTACTACGGGGCTCCAATAAACCTTAGCCCCCCCCCCCCGCCCATGGCCTAAACCATTAGAGGTACAGTAAAACTAAACATACCTTACAAAAGAGAATTTAATCCTGCATTTAATGAGAAACAATTAAAACTTGGTGTTCCCGCCATTGGCTTCCAAGACAGCCTGAATTCGCTTTGGGTAGCTTGCCAAAAGTGACGTGAATAGATCTTGATCGTTACGCAAATTTACTAAAACAGTTTCAATGTGTTGCGTCATTGTATCCTTCGAAAATCGATTTGTGCAGGTTCTTGAAACAAAAGACATTCAACTTTGTCCTTTATAACTGATCCAATGTGTTCACAGACGTTCAGGTCAGGAGAATTTCATGGCCATTCTTCATTTCCAAAGAAATTGATCTCATGGTTCCGCAACAACTGTTGAGTGGCTAATGCCTTAAAGCAGGGGACCTTATCGTGCAGAAGTGTGACCTGATCGACATCCATAACATTGTTTGGGTTTCTTAAAAAAGGAATGACATGCTGGGATAGAATAATATCACGAAAATACTGTCCATCCCAATTCTGACCATTTGGCTTCAGCACCAACATGAGCTTCTTTGCAGTGAACAAAACAAACACACCAACACAGTCTGGACTTTTTAATAATTCGCGATAATGTTCATTGTCATCGATTTCATCTGGTGTTGTGGCCCACACTCGATCATTTTGGTAGTTAGGCCGACGTGTTACGTAAACAAAAAATTCATCGGAGACAGCTAAATGCATGAAATCATCCACATCCCAATCTTCAAGATAATGGGCAAACCACATTCTGTCATCGATGTTAAGTTGAGTTTTTCTTGGCTTTGGAAGTTCATGCCAAGGCTTTAAACCTTGCCTATGACGGTACAGTCGAATGATCTCACCACTAACCACTGATGTAGGTCTCGAGATTGGTCTCGGTCTCGAGACCGATCTCGAGACCCAATTTGCAGATCTCGATCTCGGTCTCCGCTATTTAGATCTCGGTCTCGATCTCGGTCTCGACAGACGCGGTCTCGGTTTTTCTCCCCGAGACCTTTCGAGACCGTAATGAAAAATACATGTTATTGGCATACTCATGATGGTGGCTTGGTTGAACAGACACAATTCAGAATGTTTATGAAAGTTTGTAAAAGTAAGGGACTCTAGGTATTCACTAATCAGTCACCCTGTTTTGAGTTGCCACGTTTGTCTTGCGGGTGGGTGTGGGTCTGGATTTTTTTAGGTTAGCGCTACAAAATTTTTTGATCCACCCCCGCCCCCGCCCCCGTCAGATTAATTTTATTGAAAATGGAAACACTAAATAGAGAATTATATATATTATATATAAACAGAGGTGGGCAGGACCGAGTTCCAAAAGGACCGAACTCCAGGAACTCGGTCCTTTTTAAGGACCGTGATCGGGAAAGTCGGTCCTTTTCTCAGTGAGGACCGAACATGAGGAGCGACGGTCCATTTTTAAGCAATTCCGGACGGTCCGGTCCGGACGGTCTTTTTTAGTGATTTTAGTGTGTTTAGTGATTATTTGAAGTTCTAAAGAAGATGGATCGTTTCCTCCAGAAGACTCAGAAAGAGACTGAGACTGAACTGAAACTTGTTTCAACACCTTCACCTTCAAGTCAAGCAACTGGAGCTCCTAGCGGAAGAACTGAACCCGACAATCCCTGGCCGTACCTGGACAAATACTTTGAATACCTGGACCCCAAGGGTGAGCAGAACCTGGAGTACAAGTGCTTGCTGTGCCTGCCGAACAAGAACATCCTCTCGACAAGCAACAAGAGCCAAAACAACCTCAAGCGACATGTCTCCAGGCGCCACCCTCACGTCCAGAACCAGTTCGACCAGTGCATCAAGGACGGGGTGGAGCTCCAGAAAAAGAAGAAGCGGCGAGGAGACCCTCAGGAGCGCCCCGACGACAAGAGGCAGAGGACCATGGTTCAGCCGCCGTGGAAAGGCTCTTCTCTTTGGGGAAGGACGTCCTCAAGCCGAAAAGGTCAGGGCTCAGTGACAGCCATTTTGAAATGCTAGACTTCTTGAAAGGAAACTCAAGCATTTAACTTAACTTTTTTTCATCATTTATGTATTGTATTAATTATAATTTACGTTAATAAAATTAAAGATTTCCGGTGTCATTAATTTCATTTTTCATTTTAATCAAATTTTTCACTTATATTATATATAAGGACCGAGGACCAAGTCGTTCCTAGGTCCTATCTTCAGAAAGGACCGTGACCGGGACCGTCGGTCCAGTTTGAGGCAAGGACCGGGACCGGGACCGTCGGTCCTTTTTGAGGCCCGGGTGCCCACCTTTGTATATAAGTATATATTATAAGGCCACTTAGTGTTGCCAAACGGCGTGTCAACCTCTGTGGCGTGATAAAAACGATTATCCTCCATCCAATATGTATTTGAAAAAATAAAATGCTTCACACAAAAATAATGCAAGAAATACAGCATAAAGAAAACAGTACCGATAAATTCAATAAAGCATAGAATAACTCGACAACCCTTCACATCACTTATATTTACAACGTACCGATTCGTAGAACAAATCGCAATTGCCAATTGTAAATGTTAAAAAATGACGTCATCAATGATGTCACGGCGGAACTTTTATCACGCCACACCTCCCCTTAAGCTGAATTTATTTTGTTTCCTAATCAGTTTTTGGCACGTGCTGTTAGTGACAGTGTGTAGTTTAGTTTTGTATTCCATTTTATTAACTGTGTAGTGTATTCAGTTTGACTTATAGATTTGTAAATAATCATACTAAAATATGTCTGATCGGTCAGCCGTTATAATTTTTGGCTATAAAAATCACAAAGACAATGTTGGAAAAGGTGATGGCCACAAAAAAAACACATGGCATTTTGCAAATTTTGTGGCATTTCCATAACTGATATTAGTGAACGACTTCAGCGTTCACCCGCCATCTTCAACGTAAACATCAAAAGAGGTTAGTTTTTCCAATCCTAAAAACTGAAATATAGTTTTATTTGCCTACTGTGTATATGCTGAAAATATAGATTATAGGTGTAGTAGCATCTCCTATAAACAACAAAATTGCATAAAAATAATAATGATTTTCTTTCCTGAGCCATTTAATTTATTTTTATTTAATCAAGATTTAATTTAATTTTTTTTAATTTAATTTAATTTAATTTAATTTAATCAAGAAGCAACTTAGCCAAATTCACTCACGCTTCTTTGGAAGTGAATGTAGGCCTATGTATTTGTGCATGTGTAATTAATATGGTGTATATATATATATATATATATATATATATATATATGATAGATTGGTTGTTTATAAATAGGTTAGAATAGGTTCACCCTATAAATCATTATTCTAGCCTAAGAAAACGACTTACGAACGTCCTTCTGGAACCAATTATGTTCGTAAGTAGCCTAGGGGACTTACTGTATAAAGTTCATCGGCCCTCAGGCCCGTTATCTAACATTATTCATACAGGCTACTTCATAGTTCATATTTTCTTAGGTATGAGGAGTATCTGAAAAGTCGGACCAGTACTGCAGTGGAGACAAATCAACCAACAATTACAGACTTTGTGTCAGATTCGACCACAACTCATAATGGTGGCTTGAAGTTATTTCATTCCGAGCATCCAAGACAGAAGGCCATTAACGATGCAATAGTAAAGCATCTCATTGTTGAATGTACTTTGCCCATTTCCCTGGTTGAGCAGACACACTTCAGAGAGTTTATGAAAGTTTGTGAAAGTAGGTGAGTAGTGAGTACCGAGACTGAGTACGTTTCGATTTTTGTTGTAATGAGAAATACTGAAATATATATCGTGAGACTCATCTGGTTATTGTTATTTCAAATGAGTGTATTTCCATTTATTAAAATTTTTTAACTTTAAAGACTATGTGGAAAAATGGTTTAAAATTTTTTTACTGCTTTATCCATAATTCAGGTACCAACCAATGTCGAGGTCATCTGTGACAAATTTGAAGCTGCCTAACTGTGCGCATCTGGGAAAAGGAGTTGTTAAAAGTGCTTGAGCTGCAAGTAGCTGTTCCCCTTACAATGGACATATGGTCAGACAGAAGGATGCGATCCTTTCTTGGAGTGACCGCACATGTTATTGGTAAGGTTACACCTTATTTTATAATTAATTTGTTATTTATCACTCCTTAAAAGTTAAAACCATTTTTATTAAATTTTGATATTTTCAAAGACCATAAGAAGCGTGATTGATAATGCGCTGTTTCTTTGAATTATTAGATCCAGCTGACCAGCATCTTAAGTCAGAACTGTTAACGTGCAAAAGATTCACCGGCTCCCACACAGGAGAGAAAATAAGCAGTGCCCTGGAAGAAATTTTAGAAGATTTTCATATCAAGGATAAAGTAAAATATGTAATTACCGATAATGCGGCTAATATGAAAAAAGCCTTCAAGGTACAGTTCCCTGATAAGGCTAATGTTGAAGATTTTGAATATGAAGTTCATGACCAAGAGCTGGACTCAGCTGACGAGCTCGATGACGAATCGCTATGGGAAGATTTGCACAAAGAAGATGCTGACACGGTCAGCGACTTATTGGCCATGTATGCAAGAACGAGACTTTCCTGTTTCGCACATACTCTCCAGCTTGTGATAGGAGATGGACTGAAGGAATTGAAGGGCACATGCATAGGAGGAGTAATATTCAAGACCAGAAAAATTTCGTCTCTGCTACAAAAAAGCACCGTTTTTAAAGAAAAGTATGGCATTCTATTATCAAACATAATCTATATTTAGCATAAGCTTTACAATTTAATTGCTCGACAGATACGCTATGTTTGCAAATCATTTTGTTCTCACAGATTTGAACACGTCTTTGGGAGCAATCGTTCTATTCCAGTAGCAAATGCTACGAGGTGGAATTCCATCTATCATCAGTTGGCTTCTCTTTCTTCTTTGGATTTTCAGAAGCTCTTCGACATTTGTGATGGAGAGTTCAAGAACTTCAATATTTCAGCAATTACTTCCAGGGAATGGAGCTTTATGACTGAACTATGCTCAGTACTGGCTCCATTTGCAGAAGCAACATTGATAACCCAAGGTAAATACTAAATACCAATATTATGCAATATATCATAGGTCGTTTCTAAGAAAAGGATAAAGCAAAGAAATTTCAGCGCGGTGAAAAGTTTTGTTCAACATATTTATTTACTATCTTTACTATTTTAGAAGTCACTCAAATGGTTTACTTGTTATGATTAGGTTCATTTAATGAGCTATGTTGTTTCTCAGTGTCTTCGTGCGCACTGCGTGCCCGCGGCGCGCGCGCGCACACACACACACACACACACACACACATATATATATATATATATATATATATCATATGTCTGTGTTTTCAGGAGACTTGACTTGTACGATCAGCATGGTTATTCTTACTCTACTGGACCTCCATAACCATCTTATGAAATTAAGAGTAACCACCAGGCACTGCAAGCAGTTACTCGACAAGCTGACCGAAGGAATTATTCGTCGCTTTAAAGGGGTATTCGTCACATGCAAAATGTCTGAAAAGGACGGTGCTGATGAAGTTCCCTTGCCATTTGCCAATAGCATCTATCCAATTGCAACATTACTTGACCCACAGTTTGGTCTACAGTGGGTGGATATTGAAGTACGAGCTGATAAAGATATTAAAGTAGAACTTAAAAGGAAATAAAAGGTATGTTATAATTTCATTATAAATTTTTTAAATTATCACAGAATTTATTATACCGGTATATTTTTTATCATTAAAATTCATTATAGATCTCTTTGGGCTGAGTGGATGTTGAATGAATGTCATATATATATATATATATATTATTTAGACCTTATGCTAATTGTCATGCCTCTGTTTATAGTACCGATATGTCAATTTATTTTTCATAGAAATGGTGTTGGAAAAATGCTATACAGGAAACTCAAGCACGGAGAATGAGCAGATACAGAGAGACAGCGCTCATTCTCACAGCAGCGATGACGAAATAAAACAGTCAAACTAAATTTCCGAGACTAATGGCAAAATATCAAAGCTATCGGTCCAAGCAGAAGAACGTTGAAACTGGGAAGATTTTGAACCGCAGGGAACAGTTGCGGCGGTACCTCTTAGAGATCGATGAATCTCATATTTTAGACAACTGCTCTCCAATAAAGTTTTGGCACCAGAAAAGGGATAAATTCCATCACTGGCCAATATTGTCATGACTGTTTTAACAGTGCCTGCCTCTAGTGCTCCAATTGAGCGTGTATTTAGCCATGGAGGCATAATAATGAGGCCCGACAGAAGTCGAACTTCAGCAGATCTTCTGAGCATGCTGATGTTCCTTAAGTGTAATGAGCACCTATCATGCTTTAAATAAATGCACAAGTCAAACTGGGTAGTGGGTACGTTCATTAAACCTTCTGTAACAGATATAAAAGAAGTAAATAAATCTGAGAAAGTAGTTATTAGTTTATTAGTATACTTAACATAGTTTAATTTCCATAGTAGTGTAAAACAAATTGAAAGGGCATGAGCTTGGTCTCGATCTCGATCTCGGTCTCGAATTTTAAGGGTCTCGATCTCGGAAGGTAGATCTCGATCTCGAACCTTTGATCTTGGTCTCGATCTTGGTCTCACAGGATCAGGTCTCGGTCTCGGTCTCAGTCTCGGACTTGGTGGTCTCGACTACATCACTGCCACTAACGATCTTTCCTCTCAACACTTCGATCTCTCTAGAAAGTTTAGCACAGCTGTTTTTCCGCCTACGCGTACCGCTTTCAATGATGTCCTTTGTTTCCTGAGAGAATAGCAAATTTGGGCGCCCAGATTTGGTTGTATTCATTTCACATTCATCCAAAGTTTTATTCCAATTTCTTTTGACGAAGTCCTCACTTCTTCGCAACTTTTTGGCAACCCATGAACGTGTTATAAAGGTGGCTCCAGCATCACGAGCTTCCCAAATGTTACTGCTCGTATGCGATCTATCACACGTTGCCTCTCCAAATCACCAATTAATTGAAAAGCCATTATATTATCACTTTATCAGCTAGAGTAATTTTAATACCTGCAATAAATAAAGAATTTTAGGTGCTACTATAGCGTGATTCCTACCTTGATTCGGCGGTCTACCTTTTAATTATAGCTTCTTACCTTGTTTGCTAATTGCTTGTTTACATTCCAATGTCTATCGCCCTTGACGATTGGTTAGGTTTAGTCATGATATTTTCGTTAGTTTTAACGAAAATATCGTGACTAAACCTAACCAATCGTAGGTAGACCACATACTATAGTAGCACCGAAACTATTTTTTAAATAAATAAAATTGAATAATAAATAGCTTTTTATATTTATTATATTTTCATTTATACCTTGGATAGGAATCACACTCTACAGTACTGTAGTTTCGAACCAAAACGGGTAGGAATCACCCTATAGTATCGAAGTCACCGGTAGGAATCACGCTATAGTAGCACCGAATTTTATATATTTTTATAATCACTAAAAACTATTTCGATATAAGTAAACATGTAAGCTGCAAATGGTGGGGGGGGGGCTAAGGTTTTTTGGAACCCCTTAGTTGTTTTTTTATTTTAAACAACGTTAATATTTTTAAAATGCCTATCTAAACGGTTCTTAAATATATTAACGCTGGTAGAGTTAACGACTGACGCGGGAAGATTATTCCATTTATCAATTACTTTAAACGTAAAGAAGTTTTTAGCGATATTACTAATGAAACGTCTGCCACGCAACTTAAATCCGTTATTACGAGTATTGCTATTATCTAAAGTGAACAGTTTGTCAAAATTTAGGTTATCGATGTTATTAACGATTTTGAAAACTTCAATAAGCTCCCCACTTAATCTCCTAGTTTCGAGTGAATGTAAGTCTAACTCTTTAATCCTATATTCAAGCCTCTAAATGAGGCCTGACTAGGGACTTGTAAAGGGGCAATATAATATCCTTCGATTTAAATTCGAAATTACTCGCTATGAAGCCTAACATCCTATTAGCTTTTGGGCAAGACTCCAGTCACTGGTTCCTAACTTTTAAATCCTTAGATACGCGTACGCCTAAATCTACTTTCTCGTCAACGCTCGCTAACTCTCTATCATCCATCGTGTACGTGTAATTATTGTTACGAGAACCTATATGCAAAACTTTACATTTGTGTACGTTAAATTGCATCTGCCACTTATCCGTCCACTCCATAATCCTATTTACATCGTCTTGGAGCCTATTTCTATCGTCCTCGTTAATAACCTTACTGCCTATTTTAGTATCGTCCGCGAATTTTGACACGTTACTAGTCAATCCTACATCTATGTCGTTAATATAAATTACGAATAGCAATGGGCCTAACACTGAACCCTGTGGGACACCGCTACCTACATCCAACCACCCCGATTCACTACCATTAACAACGACCCACTGTCTCCTAGCACGAAGCCATTCCTCTAACCAGTTAGCTACCTGACCGCTTATACCGTGCGCTTTAACCTTCGCAATTAATCTTCTATGCGGAACTGTATCGAACGCCTTTTTAAAATCTAAATAAATAACGTCAGCCGCTCTATGCCTATCGTATTCGCGCACTATTTCGTTATAAAATTCTAACACATTAGTTAAACAAGATCTATGGCGTCGAAACCCATGCTGACTACTATTAATCAAATCAGGACTTTCTAAGTGATCGATGATACAATCCCTAACTACGGAGTCCAAAAGTTTACCGACAATTAATGTTAAGCTAATGGGCCTATAATTGCTAGCTACTGTGCGGTCGCCTTTTTTTTGGGGGCCCCGTATTCTGAGGGTATTTTCCATCCTCGTTTTCATGGCTCCTTGTCCCACCGCAGCTGGGACCGTACAAAATCTGCCTCTTCAAATCTTTCAAATGTCTGGGATAAAAGGCGTCAGGGCCTGGAGCCTTACTAACTTTTAGCCTATCGATATAATGCGCAATCTCACCCTCGTAAACGGTTATTTCATCCAAAATAGTCTCGCTGCTAAATGGAACGATATCGTCCACGTCGGGGACATTATTTACGTCTTCTACTGTAAAAACTGTCGCAAAAAAGTTATTGAAAATACCCGCCATCGCCTGAGCGTCAGAAGCCAAAGCGCCGTTAACATCCACTAGAGGGCCTATGTTATCTTTTATCGGCTTACGGTTATTGACGTATTCAAGAAACTTTTTTGGATTATGTTTACTATCCGCAGCTATAAGTATCTCTAAATTACGCTTAGCATTCCTAACTGATCTTTTAACCTGACGTCTTAGCTCGATATACAGTATCTATTAAAGTTATCTGCCGTGCCATTGCGCTTATTAAGTCTATACGCTCTGTTACGCTCGTTTATGAACTCGCCTATTTCCCTAGTCCACCACTTGGGCCTACCATGATTTCTAGCGCGCTTGGGCCTACGAGGAATAAACTCCCTTTCAATATTCATAAAACTTTCTTTAAACGCCTCCTAATGCAAATTTGTGTCATTACCCATAAATAAGTTATCCCAGTCCACTACTCTCATCCTATCCGCAAAACTATCAAAATTGGCCCTACGAAAATCGTTTGTTATTTTTTACCACGGGCCGGCGTTTTAAACTATTTTTCACGTCGGGCCCGCGTTCTCCGGATCCACAACGTTTAAAGGCGGCTTCGACCAATACAGCTTTCGTACGTTTTCGTCAATTAACCTACCTAGCCTAGCATTACCTATTTCATTAAAATGCACCCCATCTTTTATAAAAAGGCTAGGATCACTGAATTCTGACCACAGCTTTACGAAGGGTACATTTTCCTCAGCACAAATCTCTTCTAATTTAGTATTCAAAAATATCGTTTTAGACGTAATCCTAAGACCCAAACCGTGCCGTGCCTAGGGGTAATACCTAGAACTAAAGACCTATCTGACCTCGCCTTTAGGGACCTATTTAACCCCCTATATCTCTTCAAAAGGTCAGGCACTCTCGTATCGGGCCTATACGAGTCGTTGCCCCCTACCATCGTCACCAACATCGAGTAACGGGAGGCAACGTCAATCCTATCCACTTCGTCTCTAACTCTGTCAACCCTGGCCCCTGGGAGACAGACCCTCCTCCTCTTGGTTGGATGCCGTTGAACGAACTCTGTGTCCATAAGGCGCACTAAAGAGTCCCCAATTAAAATAGTAAAATAGTTTCCCCCTCATTCACGTCCCTTTCCAAATGGGCGAAAGGGTTCGAAACCTCGATAGGGGGGTAATTCCTATCACCTAACGTACGCGGCCTAGCTCTACCCTTAACTTCTCTAAATCCCTCCCCATCTACTAATCTCGGGCCAATCTTAATCCCTTCCTCAACTCTATTCAACCTTGTCACTATGCCAAAATTGTTCAGGATTATCTAAATGGATGTTTTCCAAATCGCTGGATCGGACGCGGAAGCAACAGACCTTGGCCAGCGAGATCACCAGATTTAACCCCTTTAGATTTCTTTGCATGGGGCTTTATCAAATCGCACGTCTATCAGACGAAAATTACGAGTCTTGAAAACTTACGTACACGTATACGAACTGCTGCAGATAACATAACCCCGCAAATGCTCCAGAATGTGTTTAGAAATGCTGCGGAACGATTTGAGCTGTGCAGGGATACTGATGGGCGTCACGTCGAATCCTACTCTTAATTATTTAATAAATGTTACCACTTTATCATTTTATGATTGAATTCCATATAATTTCCAAGTGCTTCACAAAAATAGATCCTGACTTTATGTACACCATATATATATATATATATATCCCTCATTTCCAATAACAGAATAACAGATATATCTGTTTACATGGTGTAAAGGAGAAATAAAACATACAACTACATCGTTCTGTCTATTTAATAAATAGCATTCATGAAATACACTCGAAAAAAACGAGTTAAAATATGTATATACATTAGATGTAAAACAGGAATAATACATACAAAATTCATTTAACACATACATTTACATCAAACGTAAAATAATAATAATAATACAGGCAGTCGAGAAAAATTGTTTATATATTAGACGCAAAAACAGAAATAATACACACTGGAGTCATTTAACATATATATATATTTACTTTCGGCATCGATGTATTCCGGACTGGAATTAGAAAAAATCAACGGTATTGGAAGTGATCAGTGTTATCCATCTGCGTTTATGGAATCTTGTCTCAACAAGGCAAAACGAACTTTCTATCGCGTCAATAATAACACTCGTACTTTGTCAAAAAATATTTTAGTACTTCCATTTTACCCGGGCTTTTTAGGCATTGCTAATGTACCGGGTGTCTCAAAATAGATGGAACCCATTGACATGATAATAATTTATTACTCAGAAAATAAACTCCAAAAAAGATTACATTTCCTGGAAGCTGATATGATAACAATTAAAATCCGAAGATTTGAGGTCTCTAGATCAAAGGATACATTTATTAGAGCACATGTTCCAAATGACCGCCGTTGCGCTGCAGACACACTTGAAGCCGACGAGCGAAGTTATCAATCACCCTGACACCCTGCACAGAGTGCAAGGGCCTCTGAAGCACCTCGTCTGGGGCTTGTGTGCCCCAGAAAACATTGTTCTTGCTATTGACATACCCACTGAGCAAGAAGTGTGCTTCGTCGCTGAACCAAACATCATCAAGAAAGTCAGGATCCTCTTCGATCTTGTTCTCGAACCACCGGCACATCACAACACGTTTTGCCATGTCAGCTGGTGTGAGTTTATGCTTGATCTGGATCCTGTATGGGTACAGCTGAAGATCCTTGATCAAGATTCTTTGCACTGACGCACGTGAAAGACCCAGATCTTGGCAACGTCTTCAGATTGACTTTTTCGGACTCCTTCCGACAGAATCTCTCACCGCATTCACATTGTCAGGAGATCTTGCAGTCACCTTCCTGCCAGATCTGGGTGTTTCTGCTTTCTTGTTGAGATTGTTTACTGATCCTGTGGCTTGAAATTGTGTGCCCAACGATAAATTTGGCTTTTCTGGGGATAATTGTTGAAGTTGAACTTCCTGCGAAATTTCGCTTGCACAGTTTTGAATGATTTCGTCTCCAAATAAGTAGTGACGCAAAAATTTTTTTCCTCCTTTGTCCAAGGCATTTTGATTGATAATTATTAGTTGTTATCGTCTCCTCTCTTCAAATCTGAAAAAATAGAACGAGAACATTAATATTGGCAGAATTATTAGCAGTGACATGGGTTGCATGTATATTGAGACACCCTGTATTTAAACTTTTGGATATTAATGTAGTATTTTCATATAACAATATTGTGAAAAATATCATAGTAAAAAATAGCCCTACCAATAATTCAGGCATTATCTATAAAATTGGTTGTAAACAATGTGATTCCTTTTACATAGGTCAGACGGGAAAGGATTTGCACACACGTATAAAACAGCATCAATATTCCGTTAGAACAGGACAATTGTCCAGTGCCCTTTTTGTCCATTTGTCAGAGTTATCCCACTGTATTGATTGGAATAATGCTTCAGTTTTATTCCACTCTAGCAACATTGTTAATAGAAATATTCTTGAGTCTGCCATTATCCAACTAACAAATAACTTCAACATAAGCAAAGGTCTTTTTCAACTCGATCCTGTTGTTTTGAATTCCTTCCGAACAGATTTAGATAAGAAAGGTAGAACGCTAAATCTTTGGTAAAATTTGTATGCCACCCTAATAACTTTTATTTTTCAATTTTTATATACAAAAAAATAGGGCAGAGTGCTAAAACCCGGGCAGATTTCCAGTATAAATTTGTATGTATATATATATATATATTTTTTTTTTTATCTATAACATTGTTTGGAAACAAATCTTTTAATCTTGTGCTAAAAATCGATAATTGTTCAATTTTTATATACAAAAAGAGCAGAGTGCTAAAACTTGGGCAGATTTCCAGTATAAATTTGTATATATATATATATATATATTTTTTTTTATCTATAACATTGTTTGGAAACAAATCTTAATCTTGTGCTAAAAATCGATAGTTTTTCCTTATAAATTTGTGTGCCCCCTTCCACAATCCTTTAATTTCGTTTCTCCGTTTATTGTATACATATATATATATACATTCAACTGCAAAGAACACGCAGTATAAATAACGTAAAGAACGACGCTTGTATAGGAGATATTCCGCGCAAGACGAGAAAGAGAAAACAACAAATGAAAAAATGAAGTACCACCTGGGAATCGAACCCGGGATCTTCCGATTG